>JAPDES010000101.1:0-130841 GCA_027569235.1 Aspergillus sparsus
TTCTCTGCCGTGTTTGCGCGCCCCCAAAAACCCTCTTTTTCACCCTTTTTTTTTTTTTTTATTCTGCGCCCGTCAAAACCACAAAGTGCGTTTTTTTTTAACCAATTTTTTATATCGTTTTGTATTTTTTTTGTTAAAAATCTCTTATATTTTTTTTTTTTTTTTTTTTTTTTTTTTTTTTTTTTTTTTTTTTTTTTTTTTTTTTTTTTTTTTTTTTTTTAATTTCTTCCCTTTCAGGAAATGATTGAGCTTGTGCATTATGGAGGGATAATTTAGGCTGTTTTAGGGAATGAAGTACTGATTGTCGCACAATAAATACTATTATTTTGTCTTCACACTTGACCAGTGAAGTTAGTGAAGTTCATGAATGCCACCAATTTCCATGGTTCATCCATGTTTATTGTCGATCTTCGCAGCTGTCGCTTAGTCCCGGAGGTGTATTTTGGGGGGTCGGCAAGACAAAAGCTATCCCAGCCACCGTGGTGCAGCTCAAAGATTGCATCCGGATTGCAACTTCAAGGTAACGGAGGAGTTTATGTTACCTTTTTTCCTTTTTTTCCCCTAAAGCTCAACTCAAGCCATCCCGGAAAGTCAGCTAGGATCTACCTAGACATCAGCAATAAGTATTACTCTTTCCGGAAATTCGCTGTGGCTCCGTAAAATTTCACAGGGATATGGAAGTTAAAACGAAAAAGAAAAGAAAAAGGCGGGGCCCGAAGAGGGAGGGGGCTTGTCAATGCACGGAACCCAATACATCCTCTACCTAGAAACGGAGAAATATCAGCAATAGGACTAAAAACCCAGTTTTGGTACTTTGACTTACCGGTGAGATGGGAGGAGGAGGAGGAGGAGGAGGAGGAGAAGTGATGCAGGTCAGAAAATGGCAATACTTTCCCGAGCGTCTCATGCTCTTGTATTGCATGAACCATTAATAACTGGAGGAAACCCCATTTGTTCCCGGGTAACTGGAATACTATCTCCTTACCAGTCAGTCACAATTTCGTTGTCAGTGTACATAGGTACCTAGTTGCCTTGGATATTTGCTTTTTTTTTTATGTCCGTTTGTTTGTCACCTCGACGAAGAGAAATGTCTAGGTACCTATCGATGGACGGTTATAGTATCTAGGTAGCCTTGTCGGGATTTGCAGCGGACGGAAAATATTGATATCCTGGTCATTGGAATATTTTCCCATTTTCTCGGTAATCATATAACTTTCGTATTATTATTATTATTATTTTCTGCAGAAGCCATCATACCGTAGCAGTGTAACACCACACACAGACTCTTTCTCTTTCTCACGAATCTCATCAACGTGTATCTCTGTATTATTGGCTATCATCGTTTCTCGCATTTTCTTCTGCTTCTTTTTCTTTTTCTTTTTCTTTTCGGAGCCGAAATTTCCAAATCCCTATCGATCAGGGCATGGATTATATGATTCATTCGTAGTCACTAGGCCGCGGATGATCCGCCACACGATTGCACGGCATAAAACAATGCACACAAAACACCCTGTCTGCTGCAGTCTAAGCTGAATATAGCAGGAGAACAATCCTAATGTATTTTCTTCATTTTGGGCTCGCAACCTACCGAGCCGATTAACTCCCGGTTGAGATGTGAATAAGATGTGAGATGTAGAATGCGGTGTGATAAGAAAAGCAAAGAAGGCATGGCATGACTCTTTTGGATGTCAATTTTTCTTTTTTTTGGCTGCGTGATGACTTTCCTAGCTCGACAGCCAATTCGGTGTATTTAACAGATCAGTTTTACCTATCAAGGAGAAAATTCCAGAAGTAACTTGGAATACTATGCCCGTACATTGTTACTCACCTGTTTGGTGTCAAGTCAATTAAAGGCTATTCTAGACCTAGGTACATAGTAGGTACCTACCTACCTAGGTAGCCTTCCCGGATGCTATATCCTGGTCCCCGGTGTCCAATAGTAATTGATATCATCTGAAGTATACCCAAGTATCCAGTACTATACTACTAGGTACTAAGTACTACCTACCTAAGATACTTAATGTACCACGGTAGATCCCCGGTTACCTGCAAATTTACCCTTACTGGATCAAATTATTCCCCCATACCTTTGTAAACTGCCCGGTTACTGAATGATCTTAATATGAGGGTGGTGGAGCCATTTCAGATCGGCTCGTATGTATAATAACTTTTGCATGGCCATAGCTCCAAACAGCAACGTGTCAGGCCACATCTTGAATGGGTGGGGCACGTCGGCATCTAGGAGGTAACAGTACGCGGAGGAGCAGATGGCTTGTCCCGGTTCCCCCGCGGTGGCGTGAAATGGTGATTGAGCTGCGTGGTATAGCACCCGATATCGAGAACATGGTGTCTGAGGCTATGGTGCCATAGTCGGGCAGTGAAAGAGGTGTTTAGGGGGGTGGCTAAAAAAGAGCTGTCTAGGTTCCGTAAGTGGATCTTCTTGCTGGAAGTGCCAGGAGAGGTAGTAAAGTCATGCCATTTGATCAATTTTATTTGATAGAAGTATATAGGTACTCACCAGCTGCATTATGGCTGGGGCGCTCTATTGGGTTGATGGGAGGTTGTAGATGGCAAGTGGCCCCAGTGTATGGGGGCGAATAAAGTACAGTTGCTCACACAGACCATTACACTGACGCATTCCGTGTCGATGAATATTCCGTACCAGATAAGTCTCCAAAATGAAAACAACACTTTGGATGCAATTATATGACATCATTTTGGATTCGTATTATTCAGGGTAGGCCCGGCTGAATAACTTTTAGATACTTCGACATGCCCCTCTGTTAGCTACTAATTCGTTAGTCATTATCGGTAGCGTGTCAGTGAACATTCCAAAGTCAGCAAATGAGGCTACTTGAAGCAATAGCAAGACAGCTCCAAAGACAAGAAGCTATTAACAGATACCTCATCCATTTTCATGAACCAATAAACCCGTCCAACTTACTATCCTCAGCTCTCTGCCTACTTGACTGGAAAAAGGAGTATCAATTTCCAGGCAATATTACTTTTATTAGTACTACCTACCTAATGCCTAAAATACTCAACCCTCCCCATCTCATCCAAAAAGAACAGCAACATACCTATCTAGGTAACTCGAAATCATAAAAGTTAACGTATTAGTGGCCACGATATGCCACGTTTACGCTTAATTAAGCAATGTATGTATATGTGCCTTATTGGAAATTACCAATAATTTTCTAGAAAAGTAGAACGCACAACAGCTGAGCGCCCCTAATGTTTGCAAATCCCGGAATGGTTTCCTCTTAAGCACTAGACAAAGCCCCCCCCCCTCTTCTCTCGCGCCCAGCCATCCCATTTTCGGTTACAAGATACGAGATCCTGTCACAGAATTGGATGACGACGATGACGCTAACTAACTTTTTAACCTAATTAGCTCGCTAACTCATACTACTCCTAGCTATCCGTTACAAACTGGTCAGCAACACTATCGAACCTCGGGGGTCGAAACTGGAAAAGGGAGGAGGAGGGGGATGAGGTAAGGGGGGCTTAGCTGAAACCCGCCCGATCCCATAATGACAAAGCAGATACGGTGCCAGTGCTAATAATGCCGGTATTCGTTTATTTATCAATTTTTTTTTCTTCTTCTATTAAGGAATCCCAGCTGCTGATTATTTTTAATTTCATAAACTCCGTCGATCGATCATCGGTGAGTGGGTGGGCGAATAACGCTAGGGAGGATTCGTCAAGTGCTGGTTGACCTATCGGATGGGATTGATCTCTTCATTATGGTTGACAGCAGTGATAGACACAACCACATGGCATGACCTATTATCATGGTTTTTATAATTAGGTATTAACTGGTGCTAGTTAGTTCCCTATTATCGATGGAAAAGAAGAATAAGAAGAATGGCTCACTAAGACATGTTAGCGCAAGTTGGCTCCTGCTTAGATACCTCCCTTGAAACACTCCAAGCCTCTCTCTCTCTCTCTAGTCAGTCATTTAAATTAAATAACATAGTAGGCAGGTAATTCAGCTGGCCATATGAAAGCTGATTGATAGAACTAACTAGCCAGCTAGCTCTCGCTCATGGCTCGGCCCTTATGATAAAAAGTTTCGGCCGTAGGCAGGATCCTTTCGCGCTTGAGAAGAAGAATAATTTTAAAAGAAAAAGCTTATCAGAGAATACAGGGGTGATACATACAGATATCGGCTGCGCAGATGATAGATAAAAACGACTCAGCACTAGTTATCTCAATAATGAGGCTATCAATTGACACATTTCTTTTTTACGTAGGTATGTAAAGTAAGTTTATAAACTACTTAACTAGTCAGTTAGTGAGTAATTGACAGTCAATCGCTACCTCATGAGATCAAGATCGAGTCCCAAATTTCATATAGTTTCAGCCAATGGCCACTTACGCACACAGGTATATAGCCTAGGTAGTCTAACTGACAATGATATTCTAACAGAGGTAGGTAGAGTAGAAAACAAGATACTATTTATTACCTAGGCAGACAGGGATATAGCTACTCTTAATCATGCGTACGGTAGATCAGATAAGACATCGGTATTGTAGCTAAGTACCTCATTCGCGTGAAGAATAGGTAGGCAACTTGACATGCTATCGAATCCTCATACTTACTACAGTGGTAGAGAGAGAAAATAGTTAAAATAGTTAACTACTCCTATTATTATTATTTGACTAGAATAGTTTATACACCGACCGACCGACTTACCTGCTACCACGAGGGATTGCTTGGCACGTCAAAACGTCAAACCCTTCTGGGCATGACTCGGTAGTACCAGGAGGTCATACCTGTCGCATTCTCCACCATCAACCTACCTAGGTACCTAGTGTTTTAATAGTGAGGTCCAAAATCCCCACCATCAATTCCAGCCTCTTTCCAGAAGAAGGCAAGAAGACGAAGTCTCGATCAAGTCCTAAAAGTTAGAGATTGGTTATTGGGGAAAAGAAAGAGAGAGAGATACCTTGCTATGTCATGTGTGAATCATAATTACCCGCAGCATGTAACGACGTATGTTGTATACTTGAGATAAAAAACATTGCTATTCTGTATATACAGAAGCAAATAATTATGCATAATTTTTTACCTTGTCTTATACACAATTAATAACTTCTATGCTATAGTTACCTATTAATCGCTGCGCCTGAGTAAAAAATCACCCAAAGGATGTGTGTGCTACGCATACATCTGATGCTAAATAAGTACCTACTCCATAGCCGCTTGCCTCTTGACCAACGGGTTCAAAACGGGATTTGGATCTAGTCTGCTCGGGGTCTGAAAAAAGAGGGCGGAGGCAGGTACCAGGTAATTAATTACCCAGGTATCTTTTCATAATCTCTTTCACAACACTAAATAACTAAATACCTAATTTCTCAACTTTCAAGCAAGTAAATAACTAGATAAATAATAATAGCAACAACACATGATAATAACTGTTAGAGGGGAGGGAATAAAAATAATTGGAAAATAATAATACTAATAGTAATAATAATAACAAAAAATCAAAAGTACTCTTAAAGGATCACTACTTGCAAATGTACGCCGTTATACTTAAATTTTTCGAAATCAATTATTAAACCTGTCAAATCCTCAGTTACCCTTACCCCAAGCACAGGAGTTAAGAGAAAACTTACCTAACTTTTCCGGTCCCATCTCCATCGTGCTAGTAGGAGTGACTTATTTTTATTTCTTTGCTTGGTTGCTTCCCTCACCCCTTTTCCCCTTTCCCATTCTTAGTTTCTGTCCTAAATCTGGCAATATTCATTAGATAGCTACCTATGTATAGAATATCTACGTTGGTGCTGTTATGAGTTTAGCGTTCATGATTTTTATAATGTCCTCCCATTGCGGGGATTATTAGGATCTACCGTGTAGTGTCTTATCGTAGCCAAGGTATTACTAGTATGGGTGGGGAAAATAGTCTCCAGTCTGGCCGGATCTTGAACCATCCTCAAAGACACAGAATGGGGGGCCGCAATACCTAGTTCTACCGAGTGACGTGAGTGACAGTTGGCCCGTTCACCGCTAGGCATGCAACCCGACTGACTTGGTAGCACTTATTTCGAACGGGGGTAACAGAAGTACCATATAGCTGCCAGAGAAAACTACGCCGGAGAATCTAATATACCCTCTGGTGGTCCCCAGTAGCTCGGTCGATACGTCTAAGGAAGGATAATATGTAGTATGCAAGGGTGGTGTGAAGTGGGGAAAGATTGCAAAGGTCAAAATCAGCCGGGCTGACTGAGAACCCTCTTGATAAAATTGACCGTAATTGTTCTGAGATGAGAGCGAGAGCCCTAACGCATGTACCGTATTGGCTCCTACTTCGCAATATTCAAACACAAGAATAGGGGGGTGTAAAATAAACAAGAAATTTGCGAATCCACAAATGCTGCGCAAAATAACGTTCGGCAAAATAACAATGAAGATTGACTCCCGGTGCCTTTACCCAAAACTAACTTTGACCTTCGCTAACCGCTCCTCGACTCGTTTCACGATCTCTGGGTCTGGGTCTGGTTTTTGCTTTTTCGGTCTATAATCTGGTTAGCAACTCAAGAACTCTTAAGAAACCTAGGCGATACAACGTACGGGTCTCGAATAGTTTGAGGGCCCTTTTCCTGACCGCAATTGGAGCACAACTTCTCACCCGACCGGTACAAATTCGAACATATGTGGCAGGTGTATCGCACTCTTTGTCGGGGTCGCTTCCAAGTCCGCGCGGGCGGTTCCACGGGTGGCTCAGAGTCTCCAGGATAACCGTCTGGGTATTTGTGAAGTTTGGGCCTAATCAAAAGAATTAGTATAGATAGATCAATTGACGATAGGGGAAGGGTTCACATACGGGTCCCGGGGACAATTTTTGCACCGGATATGCCTGCAGTTGCTGCATTCGGTCGCGCTGGGAGCGAATAATGTACTGCAACGATGGCATGTCCGTCGAACGCGCTGCGTGATGGGTTTACGGACAACATCCTGGCCACCAGTTCGAGAGGGCATCGTGAGCCTAGGCTCTTTGAGTTTAGGCTGCGTGGCAGAACCTTTGGTGACTGGCGGTGGAGCTTTTCGGGCGAGAATAGCTTGGAGGGCGGCTTCGGTATGATCTTTCTCTCCCTTGGACTTGGTTGGGGGGTGACGTGGGCACGACTTGCAGCGAACATGTTGGCAATTAACGCAGACCTTGTCGGGTCCGAAGGTAGTGTCGCAGCGATGGCAAGTGCGTCGAACCCGCATGCGAATCGGTTTCGTTACTCTCTGGACAGTCACGTCGCTTGGGGACTTCCATTCGCCAGGCTCGAGAGTTAATCCATACTTAGCAAACAGCATGCGAGCTTTCTCCTCTTGAATCGCACCCCAGTGAGAAAATACGGTCGCAGCAGGGATTTTGGAAACAATGACAGGCTCGGGACTGTCTACAGGTTAGCACAAGGCCCGTGATAAACGATTATAAGGGGTAGCTAGAGACCAGGGGATGCGATGGAATACATACGCAGGTGGCTTCAAAGGCTCGGGCTGAGGGGCCGCTTCCTTCACACTCGAAACAGGCGGAGATGCTTTTGTTGAATTCCTGCTCAGGACTGTCCTCATACGCGTAATATACTTCGACAGTCCATCCTGCCTTCCCTCCTCTGCCGGTCCAGACTGAGACGTAGACATCTTTCCTGATATCTAGAAAGCGGATTGGTGGTGTAAATACTTGATTGTTCGTGGCCCTTATTCCTCCAAACTCAAAACCGTGGGGGCGTAGAACCAAAGCGATAACATGGACGAAAATCGGTGCCCTTATGTGTAGCAAGGGTAAAAAAAAACTCGTGAATGAAATAAACGGTAATTCAAGAGAGACCAATCCTTGCGTATTGAATCAATCTACCTTATTACTTTGTCGATAAAAACTTCGATCTCACGATACCTTTCTCATGATATTCCAGTGGATAAAATACTCAGGTGGTGGTAAGGTAGTAGTGACAGAAAACAGTACGGACCAATGAAACCAAGGAATCGTGCAAAACCGAGGGAAAATGAGGGGAGGGGGATGAAGAAATCCCAGGAGGTCGAGAACGAAGGAAGAGCCGGAGAGTCGGGGTATTATCAATAAAAAGGGGAGTGCAGAAGATGTGGCAGGTCGCACGACGGCGTGTGTCCCAGAACCAGAGAGTTGGGAGACCCGACAAGACGGTGAGGTGCAAACAACTGACTTAACCACCACGCAGGGCCCCGTAACAGGCAGGGAACCAGCTTGGGCGCACAAGGCAAGTGATTGGCCGAATGGCGGTCAGATCCAGTGTCCGAGTGGACCGGTCGTATTTCAAAGTGCCCCCTATGGAAATGAAGATAATGGCATGCGTATAGTGATGGTGATGGTGGTGGTGTGGTGGTCGAAGTTGGTGATCAAGTTGAGCCAACGATAATAATCGAAGGCGCAGCGTAACAGAGTGGAAAGAATTAAGAGCCTAGGGAAAGAGCGGGAGCCGAACGATAAATAGAAGCCGAACAAACTTTCTAGGGGGTATGGAATATCAAACGAGCGAGAGGGGAGTGGGTATCCTAAGTCATTATTAACTACTCCGTAAAGGGAGTGGCACATGGAGTGGAGGAGGGTCTAGTGCGTTTCTTTTTATTATTTTATTATTATTTCCTTTTTTTTCTTTTTCTTTTTCTTTGCTTTTTTCTTTTTTTTTGTTTTACAAGAGACGGAGGGAAATATAAAATAAAATTAAATTATAATTAAAATGAATTAAACAAAATATTTATAGACTCCGAGTTCAAGAATGTTTCTCATGACGATGATGATGGTTATTATGAGGAAATTTCCTCTCGAATCCACCAGGAAGAAGGATGCAACGCAACATCAGGCAGGAATCCAAAGGTTAAAGCGAACCCAGCAGGAGTCCTCAGGGATGACCCAGGTTTGGTTGGAAATCGTAAGATTATTTAGTAGCGACGGGACTCCCGAAGAGTAAAAAAAGAAAATAATAATGATGATAATAATAATACACTGACTGTATTGAGGTACCTTAAGTACCTTTAGTAGGTATTAATTGACCAAACGGAAAGGCGCCAATAACAATTCTCGCCCCCTCTCTCTCACGGGCAAAAAAAAGAGACCGGCGAACTTTGCCATTGTTTGTGGATTACCAGCTTTGACTCTTACCAGTACCGGTTAGAGAGAAGTGGGAATCTGCCGTGCTCTCTCTCCCCTCTCCCTGCAAAAAAAAAGAAAGCCCACTGTTCCTAGTCTGGTACAAAGACCGAGCCAGCCCGTCCATCCATGCCATCGCTCCATCCACGATGGTACTAAGTTTGACCAGTGCGGATTAGCTGCGGTTAGCTCCCTTCTCCAGCACAGACGGCGTCCAGAAATCAATTGAGGAGAGAGGTCCGCCTCGCCTCCATAACAAATAAGATCATGCATTCATTCGATCTAACCTAGTGCCGGTCGGGAGCTTCTCCTTCTGCAGGCCCAAGAGAAGGGAGAACAATTGTTGATACACAACTCAGATTATTGGAGCCCTGTCTTGCTGCGTAAGAGGTTGCCCCAGGCTAATTCGGTGCTCGGCTCGAGGACGTATAGTAAGTACCAATACGCATTTGAAAATATAAATACTAATATTATAAGATTGAATGGTAATAGCAATATTAAAAAGGTTTTGTTTGTAGACCACATAACTTTGTTTTTCTCGTTCATCTTTATTATTTATTCTTTCGTCAGGCCTTTTATGATGCTTTCTTTTTTGGTCAAATCACGCCCTTCTCTTTGTACGACAGCGGGGAAGATAAGGACACCCTCCCTACCTACAGGTATCTACTACTAAGTAGGTAGGTACCTAAGGTACCACCACCACCACTACACATTCCAGTGAGATCTGACGTAGGATCAGGGCTAACGTGGATTGCATGATTCAGACTCCATTCCTCAACTATCTGTAACAGGAGATATCTCCCTTGTCAGCAAAATATTTATTGTCCTCCATATACCATGATAAATACAAAAGGAAAAAAATCCTTCAAATGTTTCAGTCAACAATGCGCCAGCAGCTAACCGACTTGATATTTCTCCCCGATTCCCGACCAAAAAAAAAAAAAAATAATAATAATAATAGGAACAATTTATGTGAAATGGATGAAAGAAGTTAATGATTGAGAAGACAGAAAAAAAAACAATCTGATTGTCCCCCCTTGTCGAGGAGGAAGACTCCTGAGTCAGGGCTCAGGACGGCTTTATTTTCCGCAAGTCCCCGGAGCCGGTATCTACATTATAAGTGTGTAACACCAGATGAACCAGAAGTAGGAGAAAGTACGAATCAATTAATACAATAATAGTAATAATAATAGGCACTTAACCATCATAGGATAGATAATACATCAACGGTCGGGGATAGAGGCGCCCCGAACTAGGGATCCTGTCCGCGCATCCTCTTCAGGAGTTGATCCCTGGGGATTTGCTGATAATATAACCGTCATTAATTTTGAACATTACCCTTTTTTTTTTTTTTTTTGCAACGTAAAGCAAAAAAAAAAAAAATAATACTCATAAAAATAAAGAAAGAAACGAGAAGCGGAGAGGGAAAATGAAAAAGCAACCATAAGCGCCGTCCACCCTCGGTAGGTGAGAAATCCGGGATCCGTATCAACAAGGTTAAATTAGATAGAAAAATAAAAAACACCAATACCAGAATACTAAATTAGGTACTGAAGACACTATTACTATCTATCCACTGTATCGATAGTTACGATCGACAAAGGAACCACGACATTGCGCGTTTCAATTGCTGTTCTGTTTGTCCTATTCTACAGAGAATGGGATTTATATTGCTGCTCTTAATACTCATAATAATAAATCATTATGGTAAGTACCAGGAGTATAAAAGTCTCCAGGTTGTTAAGTTTTTCAACCTAACTCGATAATAAAATAACAAACCAATACCCATCGAGAGTCATAACTACCTCAAAAGCAATAATGATGGGTAGGTACCTCTATCAAGAACAATAATACTTGGGACTTTTTTTTTTTTTTTTTTTTTTACTTTGACTTTGCTCTTTCCCTTCACGAGCCTCGCGTCCGCGCTGCCCCTCCTACCGAAGTTCTATAATACCCTTTAATGGAACCACGACCGATGCATCTCTTCCCTGCTAGGCTCTTTGGACTGAAACGCGACCTTCCTTCCCGGCTTAGTCCATGCATGATGCACGACACCAAGACCGTAGTCATTAAACAGTCACTGGGGAACGGACAAACGGCTTTATGCAGGTTGGCTGCAGGTTTGTTCAACGGGGAAGGTGTGGCAAGTTCACCATTACACTTATTATTTATTATCTTAGGGAGGGAGTCATAAATCCTCAGTATTCAGGTACCTACCTACTCGGTTAGCTAGGCACCCACAACTACCTAGTAGGTACCTTAGAATGCATTTCAAACGTGAAATGCTACTGGCCCAATTTTCATACATGATGAGGTTAGGTTTTGGCTTTCTAACTATTGGTACGTACTCTGTACTATTGCTTGGCAAATAGTATGCTATAATTATTTGTAGTTAAGTATTTTGTTCCAACCAACCCTCTTTTTTTACAATTATTATTTTCTTTTTCCAAATTAAAAAATAAAATCAACATAGTTATTTAATTAATACCAATCAGAGATTACCTAGTGATAGAGTATTGAGAACAGCGATTGATGTAATTAATTAATGATTATTACCCTGGGTATTATTGCCACCCTGATCTCTTCAGGCAGCCGACCTTATCCCATGACGAACTGACGATCCCATCGATTTAACCTGCAGACGAGAGGGAAGAGCGCCGGAGGAAATCTACCTACCAGATCAAGCGATTGGTTTTTTGTTCGTTAGTTACCCGTCCCTTTCCATCTATTCCCCGCCGATCGATTGATGAACCGGATAATAGTTATTGGCTAACATGCGCTTCCAGTCGGAGGTCGAGCAGTGGTGCCTAGTATTCCACTTTCATGACGGTAAATAACTGGATACAGTATAGCATGTCTAATGGCTTGTTAACAAAGATCGCAAATATTACCTAGTAGGAAGGATAGATAGGAACATCCTATTGAGTAAAGTTTCTAAGTTTCTAACTGCCTACTCCTGTCAGTGTCATGATGCATTTTCCTTTCGTCAATAGGAGAGCCAGAAAGTTCTTAATCAATCCATATCTTTTTTTTTTTTATTCCGCTCATCTTGCGCTACTTACAGGCTGACAGGTTGACGACCATTTGCTCACATTTATGTAGGTAAATAAAAAAATTTATTCAAGATAGAAGCTCTGTCTCTAACTACCTACTTTCCCTGAATACAGCGAATCTCTCTTCCCGGCCCACAGAGGTTGGTTCAAATTTTCACTATGATCATTATAGTGAAGGGTGCTAGACTAATTCAGATCTCTGATCCAAAACCATAGAGCTACGCCCTTTAATCTGAATATCCCTATTCCATATAAAATGTGCAGTTTGAATGACCTTGAGAACTGGGAGGTATCTCACAGGCTGTATGCTGTCTTTTATCTTCCACGGTGTATGCTCAAGTTCTTGTACGCAAAAACATAATACCTCAATTATAGCAGAGGATGTACTCCGTAGTATTGTGTATAATGTATAACAATATTCCTTCATGCGGGACCACGAGTTAAAACAAACTGGGTAAAGTATGGTAGTCGACTTTTGAAGTCTTTCCGTTGTCACCTCCCCCAACAGCGGAGTTTCCCTAAGTCAAGACATCAAAACTCAGGAGTCGGGAGTCATTTTTATTGGAGATATTCGAGGTTGTTAGGGGTGAAAATACTTCCTTCTTCCAGTTGGTTCTCACTCTCAGTCGGCAGGCTACAGATATACCTACCTAGGTAGATAGCTGGTAAGGAGGTAAATAGATCTTACACCCATACAGCACCCAGTTTAGCGTATGCTTGGTAATGATATCATTTTTTATTATACTATTTAGTTCACCTCGTGGTGTACTCTACGGAATAGAGAAATCAGTGAATAGGTAGTGTTCTTGGTTACCACACGAGGCTATTCTAGGATAGCCCTGGATTATGTATCATTTGATACCTTTCCCCACTGTGGATCTACTCCCACGGTATTGCACAAAAATACAAATTTTAGGTTTAGGATTTGAATTCATTCGAATAAAATAATCACAGGTTATACAAATGGATGTAATATTTGTAAATGCATTCTTATTACTATTAATATTTTTATAGGTATTTTGAACATACTTTCCCTAGGTACTACCACTACATAGATGACTCGATGGTATCAAGTCTGGGTAACTGTACCTACTACGCATATGGGCTGCATTGTTGCATCGCATCAGTTCAAAAAGAGATAATAAAATAAAAATCAAAATAAAATGAATTACATAACGATAACATCTTTCTCTTTAATTATTTAACTATTACTATTATCCTTCAATTTGGATCATTAACTCGGGCGCTAAAAAAAAGAAAAGAAGAGGAAAAAAAGGTAATGTTCTGTTTTTACTTTGGCCTTGCTCTCGTAGCTGCCTGCCAAATCTGCACATCACCACCCTAGAAACGAAAAGACAGGAAAAGACCGACAAAAAAAAAAGAAAAAAAAATATTTGTCACCTCTTCCCTCATCACCAAATTGTAGCCACAACAAAGAGTATCTACAAAGTACCTAAGGGCGGTAATTAGGTGCGTAGGTTTGTTACGCAACTCCCTAACAAAATAAGTACAGTATGTATATACCTCCATCTCCCCCACTCCACTCCTAGTAGATCTCTCTTGATCAGATTCAAAACTAATCTACTCATTATATTTAACTTCCCGTGTGTAATTGATCCCTCCCAGCCTAAGATTAGGTGCCGCACCAAGTGAATAAACTCATGGGCGGATTCTAACTATATCCGCGGAGATTGCCTACATTTGTCGAAGATATATGTGGGCAGTTCTTGTATTTTTGCAATTCTGTCCTGATTTTTTTTTTCTTTTTTTTCTTTTTGTACTTTTTTTTTTTTCTTTTTAATTGTTTTAGATTGCTTTTCTGAAGAATACCTAGTGATGTTGACACTCACGCCACACCTCCCATACTTTACATGAGCTTTGCTTCCTCCTCATACTTGGCTGTCTTTGAACAAAGTCCCTCTTTTGCACAGGTAGGTAGGACCTGAGCTGATGCAATACAATTCATCAATCAGTCCAATTTAGCTTCCTTGTTCTAGCTCTAGCCAATGCGGCTAGCAGATCGTGAACCTTTTCCTCAACTCTGTTGTATCCTGTATTATATATTTTGGTACAATGGACGGCCTGAAGAGAAACCAAGCTTACAAGCAACGATATCGACGAGAACTCCCCTTGACAGTTCAGCTACAGAATTGATCTTCCACCTTTGGCGAAATAGATAGCGCCTTTAAATGGATGTTATGGTCAAGCGTTGGACTCGTTAGCCTGTAAGCCTTAATTCTACCATATACGATATGGTCGCGCGGCTGTGTTGAAATCTAACTAACACCTTGAGAAAAGGAAAAAGATGAAACAGGACAGTCTACAAGGATAGGACATACTACGGTATCCGGACAGCGTAGTCCCCCCACGTTCACTAAAATACCATAAGTCGATTTTTCCGGACATATGAATAGGATATCAAAAAAGTTTAAAAAAAAAAAAAAATTAACGCCAGTTCGTCGTTTATTGAAAGCTAAGGGGAAAAAAAAAAGATATGTGGAATATATAAAATCCTAAATCGTGACCATGGGCTCTCAGGAGAAGGGGTGGGCGTTTATCTTGATCAATCTGTGCCCTGCAGCTTGGACTCAATAGATATAATATCCTCCTCATCGTGAACCTCGATCACGCGGTTTACCTCTGCCGTGTTACGCATCAATTCCACGGCGCTAGCGTACATCATTCGCATGGACGGGTTGCAGTTCTCGGGTAGGTAATATAGGAGGACGTAAGGGACGGTAAGACGACCGGAGGGCTAACACAAGGGTGAGTGGCTATCAGCATCTCTGGCGGGAAATATATAAAACACAAAAAGAAAGGCTACGCTAGAGAGAACCTACCAAGGTGATAGGGTGACTGAGAAGGATATATCGGGGAGAGGATTCAGGGAGCTCATCAGCGACATCTTCCATCTTGGTGTAGACCTCTCCATCTTCTGCTCGAATCTCGTGGGTCTTGCTATCGATGATATCTAACAAAAGGACGATCAACAACCTAATCTTAGAATTTTAATACTCCGATGCTGCGCATACAGCGGAGGTGACTATGTCTTCGGGTAGCGACTTTAGATAGGGTTCCTACAAATGATGGCTTGTGGATCTTTGGCGCGGGAGGTGCCTAGACGGAATTTGCGAAGCTTCTCTCTGGTCTCCGGGGAGAAAGCATATAACCTCGATTCTGACTATGCGGATTTGGCAAAGAGAAGGAAGTCAAAAACCCGGGTTGTTAGCAAAGGTATTCTCACGGTCTTGAGCCATAACCCAATGCGGGGCAAAGGACTTACCATATTGCTCTTGGTGTCTCCTTGTGGGAGAAGCTGGGGAGAAAAAAAGAGCAGAAGCAAAATTAAGTATTTTAATTTATTAAAGGGTGGATTAAAATGCCAGCCTAGGGAGAGAAAAGGACGTGGGTGTTGACACTCGGAGGGAGCTCGAAAGCGGGTTGGTTGTTGGTGACGAAGTGGGATAAATAATTATTATTACGCACGCAGAGCAGTAAGTTCCCCACCACCCCATAACTAAGCAACTGTCGCCGCCATGGCATGGCTTCAAGGCGAATTTGTTTTTACTAGCTAACTAGAAGCACAACTAAATTTTTTTTTTGGCTTGCGCTACATGTTTCATTTGATTCTGTCACTAACTGTGGTGTTAGATGGTAAAATTAGCGCCTTGCAGTTTGTGCAAGGAGCTTAATATACAAAAATTAAACAAAGATCTAAGCCTCTTAAGTGATAGATATCTTTCTATATGCTCCAGGGACCCTCTTGGTATATTAAGTAAATCCAGCTAACACGCCAAAGTTTCCAGCCAAATTGACCTAGCTACTTCATCCGCAAACTTCGATCAAGACCAGGGAGCATTCTAGCCGTCGAACATCTTAAGCCGATGCCATTACTCGTATCAAAGTCAGCACCCAACAGATAGAATCTCAAAAGAAGCCGATTTATTTCTTAAATATCATTTCGTTTGTTGACCACATGTGCCAATCCGTCCTAGATGTTAAATGATTGCTATTAAACTTGTGGTTCAAGTCGGAAACTCTGAGAATCAGTCACATTGTTAGCGGAGTTTGGCGATCTACCTGATAGTCTTTTAGGTTGGTTGCGAGAGTGTCATTAAAGCCCTCTAGAAGGAGAGAGTGGGGGAAATATTTTTTGCATTTATTTTCCTTTGAGGACTAATAAGCAAAATTGTTTTTAATGCCTGGTGGGTGGGAGTGTTTTACCGCGCAATTGGCTTGGCTAGCTTGCTCAAATCTTGATAGATGGTTGCCTTTGGGTTTGTAAAGGCTTATCTTTAAACATATTCCCTGGTAGTATTAGTAGAAGCTGAGTTGGTGAAAATTTTTTAGGGGACTGGCATGGTAATGAAGTGAACTGACGAAACTTCAGTGGTGGGTAGAAAGGCCTACTTAGAAGGCCTTTTCCCCAACCAGCTCAGCTCGCCATGATAAGTATGCACTTAATAGTTAATACCTAAGGTAGAGGTACCTTATACATCCTCGGACAAGCTGTCACGTGAGACATATTCGGCAGTTTACTCCGGGGTCACTGGGCCTAGATCAAATGCGGCACAAAGAAGGCGGTATTGAACAGCAGAATATACCCCTACCCATGCCACGGGAGTGAGAAAAGGCCAATAGCAACTTCTCCTTCCTTTGGCCGCCCACACTCCACCATCAACGTGTTACCCCATCCACCTTTCCCCCTCCTCTCCTCTTCTAGCTTCGATCAATCCTCTCTTTCTGTCTCTCTCCCTCCCCTCATGTTGACTCGTCTCAGCCAACTCTCTCGCCAACTGTCAAGACCGTCCTTAGTTTCTCGCCCTACCCCTCCATTTTCGTCCCTTATTAGCTCGGCGTTGTCTCACGGATCATCCAAGATGACATCATTTGCAACCCAAAACCACCGGGGGACAATACACACGGCGGCATGCTTGATCATTGGTGATGAGGTTCTTGGTGGAAAGGTACTGAAGTTACAAATTTTAGCCCCTTTCTGTTTTGCTATTTGTTTTTATCCTACCTGTTCCTCCCCTACTCCTCTTTCTTGCTTTCTTTTTTTTTTTTTTTTTTATTAGAGTTTTCTCCCCACGTTTTGACCATGGGTGGTAAATCATACGACTAACTGTACGAATTAACTACTATAGACCGTCGACACCAACTCTACCTTCTTTTCCAAATACTGCTTTTCCTTGGGGATCCAACTAAGGCGGGTGGAAGTAATTGCCGATGACGAAGATGAAATCATTGAGGCTGTCAGGCGGATGAGCAAGAATTATGACTTTGTTGTGACTAGTGGAGGAATTGGGCCAACGTAAATACACCGTCCACCCCCACCCCCCTTTTTCACCAACTCGTTGTTGTCCCTTCTCTATAGTCGGGAATGTGATTTTGAGGCACCCATAGGGCTAACTGTGGATTGTGTCCAGCCACGATGATATTACCTACGAGTCAATAGCGAAGGCCTTTGGGCTAAAATTGAAACTACATGAGGCTGCCTTTGAGCGCATGAAGCTGCTATCTAAGCCTCATCCTATGCAACCAAATTTCGACTGGGAAACCCCTTCGCCTGGACTGACCGCAAAGTTACGCATGGTTGAAATACCCCATGATGACGCGCTTCCTGGAGAAAATCAGGCTGTTTTTGTTGCTGATGATATGTGGGTTCCCATTGCTGTTGTTAATGGTAATGTGCATATTCTGCCAGGTGTCCCTCGGCTGTTTGAGAAACTGCTTGAGCATCTCAAGCCTACCTTGCTGCCTCGATTGGAAAATCCTGAAGGCAAGGGCATTTATCGCTATCTCTTCAGCACACCTCTCCCAGAGAGTGCAGTCGCACCGTATCTAACGGATCTGGCTGCCCGAACTGCCTCCAAAGGAATTAAGGTGGGCAGTTATCCACGCTGGGAAAAGAAGCGCAATACTGTCACCCTTGTCGGAACAGACAAAGAATTCCTTGACTCCTTGATTCCAGAAGTCGAGGAAAACGTAAAGGGAAAGAAAGTGGCACAAGAGGATGAATTAGATTCCCTGTCAGACGGCGAAGAGACCAAGTAAAACGGGATAGATATATGTAGACATTTGACCGTCATGTACCTTTTGTACAATCACGCGTGGGTTCGTTTTGATAGAGATAGAAAATCCCATGCTTTCCAAACAAATCCATCCGGCTGGTAGCAGGATCAAGCAATCCCAAAAAGTCGTTTTAAGCTAGCTAATAGTTATACTACTGAAATTCAGCATCGCACAACCTTGCTGTCAATTGAAATCGGGTTACAAAATTAACATACAAGCTAAAGGATAGGTAAAAATCAACTACAGGCCCAAAGATTTTGAGATTGTATGAAAATTGGCTCTAGGTAGTACCTAGAATTTGTAGGAGGTAGGTATGAAAAACATCACAATAACATGTAAAATTTGTCTGATGAAAGGTAAATGAGAAGCAGAGTGGAGGCATATATTGTCAGGACACCAGTATGCCGGGAAAAGTACATAATTATGCAATATTTCCAAGGAATTTAAATGACGGATACCAGGAGAAGGGTAAAAAACACATTTTCGGCATGCGTTTGTGTAGATAATAAAGTCACATAACATGTAGGATCGTGGGCGAATAGAAAAGATAGCTCTCATTTCCAGCGGACCTCCTCAGGAGTCATATTTTATGCTGATTAATCACTGATTAAGAGATGTATGAATCCAGTTAAATGGCGTTTAGAGACGAAGAATTTTGCTGGCGAATGAAATTAGAGAAGGGATTCCAGACCAAGGCAAAATAAAGCGAGAATCAAAGAATGGAGGTGGGAGAGGAAATATAAAGAAAAATATAAATGGAGGTCCTAGGACTCAGAGGGATATCAAAACAATTGATGGTAGAAGACAAAGGAAAATGGGAAAAGAAAAGGAAGGAAAAATAAGGTAAGGGAAAAAAAGTGAAGAAAAAACAATTCCAAGCCATGGGATCAGAATGCGAATCGTGACAATAGCATGTACCTATAATAAATTGCACAGATCTATTGACACGCTTATCCCTCGTTTACCAACGAAGAACCATAAAACACAAATCTTTCCCAAAAAAAAAAAAGAAAAAAAAAAGGTCAAACAGGTACAAAGGGGGAATCGAACGTTCATAGAGGAGATGATGGCGTTATGGTGAAAGAAGACATCATCTGATAGCGAGCCTTGTTTGGTATAAAATGTGACAATCCAAAAACGCATCGACAAGCGCCAGAAATTCCATTTCGAGGAAGTGGCATTTTCATGTCGATTATCTCTCTTTAGTTGCGGAGTCTTGTTTATGTGAGTGTGAAATGCTTCCTTTCGTATCTCAACTTGCATGCCTTGCATCCTTTAAACCCAACGCCTACCCAATTACATAACAATACATTTACCACAGCAACCGGCGCTATCATCGGGCTCGCTAACCTCCATCTTGCCTTCTTGGGGACGAGCCCCAAATGCGCCCGAGCCGGACGGGTAAGATGACATCTCTTTGTTGTATCGGCGAATCTCACGTACAAGATCGTAGAATGCATTTTCGACGTTGATACGAGACTTGGCGGATGTTTCAATAAACTTGCAACCGAACTGTCGTGCTAGAGCTTCTCCCTCTATTTTTTACCCCAAAGTCGTTAGTCGGATATTGAAAAATCGCCGGTTGTCTAAGGATCTTACCTTGTTCCGAGACCACCCTTTCTTTCTCTAAATCGCACTTGTTACCAACAACAATTATGGGGAAGTAATCCTTATCCTTCACTCTTAAAATCTGTTGTTGAAAAGTCATGATTTCTTCAAACGATTGACGAGATGTAATGGAGTAGACTAGAAGAAAGCCTTCTCCGGTTCGCATATACTGTTCACGCATGGCTGAATATTCCTCCTGTCCAGCGGTATCTAAGACATCCAATAGGGCGACTTCATCGTCGATCATGCACTGCTTGCGATATGAATCTATTGGCCGAGAGTTTCTCGATAAGTTATATGCTTCGGAAGGGGTACAAGGTAGAGCGCCCACCTTCAATTGTTGGGTCGTATTCATCCACGAAGTGGCTCTGGATCAATTGAATAGTCAAACATGACTTTCCGACACCACCACCACCGACGACGACGAGTTTGTATTCCCTTAGAAACTAGATGCGACTTGAGTGTGAGCCATGTCTCCTATCTCGGATTGTGGAGCCCCTTTGGGGTGCTTTGAAGGATAGGAGTTGGAGAGTCCAGCTGAGAGGAGATAGAGAGAGAGAAGGAGGGAGGGGGTGAAAGCGAGGCTAGTCACGGGTTGAATGTGTAAAATTGGCATACCTTTGAAGCCATTGTGAGGGTTCTGCCCTGGGATCTGCTGTTGTTGGGAAGGAAGGGGGATTGGGAGTGATGATCGAAGCTATCTGAACGGAAATGGTGGCAGCGGGTCGAGGGAGCGGTAGCACACAATTTTCTTTTGCAGAAAGGTCAAGAGTCGGGGCTAACGAGTCGGGAGTTTCACGCGAAAAGAAAAGGCGCCTAAAGGGCAGTCCACAGCAACGGCGGGTCTAGTGACTAGGCCAAGCTTAAAGAAGCAGACGGGGGTAAGTAGGAGGATCAGGGGGGGGGGGGGGGTGATTGTGGAACTGTGCAGGAGGCGGAATTGGAGGTGAAGCAGTCGAAAATACCCTTTGCTCCCTTCTCGAAACTCTTTAGTTTATTCTTTTTCCGAATACTCTCTCCTTTTTAGGGAATTTAATAAAAGAAAAAAAAAGGTTAATAAGAGCTTCGAGAACTGAGTGGGTTAGGGAGAGGGAGAAGAGGGAAGGACGGAGTGGAGATGGGGAGGGGAAAGGGGATGGATGATTAAGGAGAGTTCAACTGAGCAAATAATAATATGGAGGTGGGGATAGGAGAAAAGCTACTTTCATGGGAAGAAAGGAACCTAAGATTGTTGAATCAGTTTTAGATAACTAGTAGTTACCTAGAGTTCATGTAGGGAAAATTTTGGCTCAGTTTGAAGGGAAAAAAAAAAAAGAATAATAATAATACTCAATAGTAATTTACTAATGATTGCAAGAGAATTTTAAGAGGGTGAAATCCTAAGAGGGGGAAAAAATAAATTAAAAAATTTTTTTTTTTAAAAAAAAAAGCAAAGCAATCAGCAACAGGGTAAATGGTCCCTTGAATGAGTCTAGGATGTTGTAATAAATGGATAAATAATAATAAATTATACCTTGATAAAATATAGTGCTGATTGGGAAAATAAATCACATACTGTAATAATAGGGAGGGAAATAATAATAAGGAACCTAAGGGAAAAAGGTGATGGGGTGATGAATAGGAGTGATTGGCTGATTTCCAACCCTGTGAATTTGGGTTTATGTGAAAAGGTGAGTGGCATTAACCCAGCCCCACATAGTAATATCGAGGTTGGGTTGGGTTGTATTCGATCAACTTTCGATACTAATGAATCAGTTGATTATGATTCCATGGAGAGCTACAACAATCGGACAATTTGATTCTATCAGTCGCATGCTTGTATAACTCTATCCGCTATTTCTAGCTCAGTTGTGATCGATAAAAATCTAAGATATTACGGAGATCGCAGAAAAGATGGGAAGATTTTTTTTTTTTACTTTACGAGAGACACCCTAAAAAAAAAAAAAAGCAAGAAAAAAAAAAAAGAGAAGACCTGCATGCAGTCTGTCGGTAACAGCCTGAAAAAGGGGGCCATCCACTCATTCATTCCTAAAAATTTGACTCTCATGCATTATTTACATCATTTATTCCTGATTTCGTATGAAGTCGAGCTCGAGCCGCAGATGCCTTGACAATGACTCAGTTGGGAAGTTTTTTTTTCTCTTCTCATCCCTGAGTGACATGGTTAAGTAATAGTAGAATCGCAATATAGAGTCAATACCAGCCTTCTCCAGTATAATAATGGAGTGCTTTAAGTAAAAGATGAAAGAAAGACAAAAAAAAAAAAAAAATTGAAAAAGAGACAGATAGATATCTATCCACTCTAGATTAATCTCTTGCGGGCTCCACTCATGTATGGAGTAGGTATCAATTACATGCTGCTGAAGATCTAAATTGTTCCAATTCGGAATTAATCACCAACAAACGAATAACAATACGGAGCCAACCATCGTCGCCAATCAGTCTAATTTGCTCTAGGGTGGAATTAATTATCTTGCCTTTACTAGGGACTCAAGCACATACGCAAGCGCCAAATTTTCTAATATAAAAATCCCCGACCTAGACACGGGCCGTGTCAGAGGATTAAAAGGTGTCAATTAACGATGGTAGACGCGGTATTTCGGTTCTTCGGATCGAGCTTCACCGTTAAGGATCAAAACGTTACGAAATCTTGTCTTAGACATGATCAAGGGGGGAGGGGTAAGAAAATTAACAAGGGAAAAAAAAGGCAAAAAAAAAAAAAAAAAGATAATAAATAATAACAATAATAATAAATTTACAGGTCTCAAAGACCGTTTTATTTCAATGTGGAAAATGAATAAAAATCGGGGGAAAACATTCTTCTAGGTAGTGTGGAATCAACCATTCTTTTTTTTTTTTTTTTTTGCCCTTTTATCTTTCTTTGCATCATCAGCCTTAGTATAGGGCGGGGAGGGGGAATTGACAGCTCCCAGAGAATATACAAAAAAAAATAGACAATAAACTTTATGCCGTGTAGTATATACATCATAATTTTGCTATTCTCAATTGCTATTTTAACTTCTAAGTATGTAGAAACTCGTAACACCGTATGCTTTCAGTCAACCAGTTGATTGATACGAGTCTGGTCCAAGGAAGAGTGACGACTTCTACCATGGCCAAGAGGGCTTTTTCTATCCCCACACTTCTACCCTACCAGAGCTCGGATTGGCCTAGGGTTATCGGGGCAAGAGGTGTATGGCTTGTCTATGATTAGCGATAATAATAATAAAATATATGACGATTTTGACCATCTTTATAGAGGTGGTTGACTATGATTATCCCCACAGTTATCTGTTCTTTTCTTGGTTTTTAATTTTAATTTACTTCGCTTTTTATTGGACCCTTTTTCTATATCTAGTAGTGTCAAATGTGGATAGTGTAATGGGCCTTTTTTAAGACATGGAAATGGTCACTGTAAATTGTAATTACTCTAATATAATTTCCACATGAAACGATCACCTCTGTCAGTTTGGGCCTTGCTTAGGATATTAGAAGCTATCTTAAGTCACCAAACTATGTAGTCTTTATCAAGCACCCAGTAGAATTGTGTAGGGCAGCCAAACAGCATGCAGTTGAATAACGTACCTTGATTGTGTATGTCTTGACCTTTGAAGGATAAAGTTCCAGTAAAATACAATCTATTAAGGACCTTATATTATAGAGGACTTTTACTAAGAAAGAAATCTTGTATAGAGCTGTTAAGAATTCTCACTCCGCTCTAGATACTGGTAAAATCTCTCTTAGCAATCCCTTGATAGTCAATCCTGAGTAGCCTAGTGTTATATTTTATGTAAATATAATTTGATAATGACTGGAAGAATCGTTTAAATATTTTGAGATTAATGAAGGGAATTTTTTTTTCTAAATTTTTAGAATTAACAGCCAGTTTTCCCATATACTGGCATATTAACATTTTGGGGGTTTCAACCTGAATTGTCCTAGTTTCCTAAATATACTGTACATTTGTATGCTACTACTGCCCACCCTCTTTATTTATTATGTTATTCTTAATAGCAGTCATACCGCTTTCCTTCTCTAGTAGAATCAGCTTTTATTACTTCTGGATTCACTTTTTTTATACCATTCTTTACTAAAGCTACCACTTATAAGTTTTAAACCACGAGCTTCAGCATATATCACTCCTAGATTTTCTTCTCCACAAGTCATCTATTATAAACTCAAGGCATTGAAAATATTCCTCTTGGTTTGTCCAACAGAGGTATAGGGGCTCACCTAGGGTGCCTACCTCTAACTGTGTTGTATCTAAGCTCTATCATCCAGAGCCATCATCACTATACCCTCAATTTATCGCCTTTCTCCCTGGCTCCCATTACCGGAATTCTATGTAGTCACCGCCTATAAAAGATGAGTGAGCCCGGGCCTCGAATTTTGAGGTCATCTACAAGGATTGATTATCACAACTAGTGTTCGTGTACAATGGATCCCAGGCAGGCCTATTGCGAAGAGACGAATATAAAAAAGAGTAATAAAAAATACATTGCTCTTTGCCTGTACCATAAATTTTGTAATGCATCCTCTTGAACCACCCTTTTTCACAGGTACTATCTCCTTCTTCCTGAGCCTGGCTGGAAGTTTCTGTGTTTTACTCTGCGATAGATTCAAGCATCGAAGACCAAAACAATAACATCTAATTCAAAGGACTGGAATATTTATTATAGTATGTCAAAATCCAAGATTATCAGTAGCGTCTGGATAAAAACTACCTCTACCTCAGTATTGAGGAAATAACTTCTAAGTAGGTACTATACTACTTCTAGGAATTCGCCGTCACTGAAGAATAGGTACCTAGGTATGGAGTCCGTCCACCCAATGTACAAACCATCTGTAGTCTGGTCCTGGCACCCAAAATAATCCCTGTATACACTTGCATTACTGCACATCCTTGGCAGGCTGTTTTTCCTAATTTGAGATTCCTCAAGCCCCGTCTCAAACTTTTTTTTACCCCCTCCCTCTCTTTCCCCCCTCTCTCTCTAAGCCTAATGAAGAACTCAAGGGCGATCTTCAGGTCAAGCAGGCCATACGTTCCAAAATAATTGCTCCGTGATTCCGTAACCTAATCAGTAACACCTATTATATATACTCCGGAGGGGGTTAGGGTTGTAATAAAGATGATATGTTATGCCAGAATTATTACCCCGTGACATGCACAAGCTGCGAGGATCCCCGAAAATATTGCCCCAGAAATTGTCGCGGAATATCATCCCTTCCCTCTTTTTTTTTTTACCCTTGAAAAAAGATGAACTCACCCCGTCCTTCCATAGAAAAATTATCGCCAAGTTGTGGAAGGAGGGGGGTGGAAGGATTCACCTGCGGGGTACATACAGCGGCTAGTAGAACATCTAGAAACCTACCCAGTATCAACACGCGCCCTATCAGCAAGATGTAGAGCAGCTAGAACTTACCTACCTCACACCTTACCCAACATAGGGCCCTCCATAGAAGTATTAGGAGTTGGAAGGGGGAGAAAAATAACAGGGGAACCACAAGAAAAAAAAAAAAAGGAAAAATTCCATGTTACTTGGGGAACAATACGGAGCTTCTGTAAACGATGATCTCCTTGTTTGGGAAAGGCCCTGAGTTTAGATAGTAGTCATGTTTTTGGGAATGTGCAGGTGCGTGGCGGTAGGTTAAGGTAAGTACAAAGGTAAGAAGGAAGATAATCCATGACGTCTTTTTTTTTTTTTTTTTTCCTTTTAAAAAGCGGGTATTGGATGCGAACCACCAGTTGAGGGATGTATGCCAAAACTTGGGAAAATGAGCCTATAGATGGATTGGGTGGATTGGGTGGATTACGTAGGTACTTAGGCACCACCGAGTGTTATAGCAACATCACAAAAATGGTATGGATTGGGAAACCAATAAATCGGGGGATTTCAACACGATTGTGTTACCCTACCTCAGTTTGAGATACGAGCAAGTTGGGTCGGCGGCGGCAAGGCGTAGTCGCGGCTTCTTCTTTTGCATCTTCTTGGTCTACGTCCTTCGAGTTCTGACTGTATCATGGATCAGTCTATGTACTAGATTGTAAGTAGGTAGGTACTAGTAGGCAAGGAAGTACGAAGACGGTAGTAGAGGTATTTTATTTTATTTTCATTTTCAGCTTGAAATTTATTTTTGAGGCAACATAGAAGTGACTTACTTAACCAGTTATTCTTGAAGATGAGTTTCTTTTCTCCCTCTCTCTTTTGTTCTTATTCTTTCCTTGGTAAATTATGTCTATATATATCGCTTTTGGGTTATTTATGTAAAATGATTAGGTATTCCACCTCTAAAATTGAATAATTACCCCACCAACAAAACCGTAGTCAATTAGGTACCTGACCTTTTTTTTTTTCCCACAACAGCGAGATAAACAACATTCTTAATATCTATATTGAGATAGTGCGTAGTAAGGTCCCTCCTTAGAACCACTTGGAATGTGACGGCTGAATTCTTATTTTCAAGCTCTGTGTGTGATGAGGGCTATGACTGGTCAGAAACTGGCTCTATGCGACCTCCCTACCTAACGAACGGCGGCACAACATATTGCTCTACTGGTGAGGGCCGCGTAAGGTTCAGCCATGTTGAGACTGATTCTCGAACCACAGGTGGAGGATACCTCCATGTGATGAAGTGTTTTTAGCTAGACACTAGGTAGATAGAACCTATCTATTCTTTTTTTTCCCTATTTGATCAAGTGAGTGATGAGCGTATAATGAGCTGGATTATGCCTTCCGACCGGCCTTAGCGACTTCCCACAACATACCTATGGAACCTCTTCTAGAACTATCCTAACCCAACCTAAGTATTTCCCGTCTTCATTTGAAACGACTGGAATACTCTTTGTGCTTTAAGATATGAAAGAGGTGAACTTTTTTTCCCTCTGAATGCAATTTCCTCGTTCACTACCTCAAGAATGAATAAAATTCTCTAATGAGGAGGAGGAATTAGTTCATGATATGGCTTCCGACTTGCGCCATTGTCTAGGATATCGTGTAAGATACCTTCCGATATGGCAGTGATGACTAACTTACATTGCTGTAGCAGTGTTGGATCCATCACATATAGAACATAAGATCAACTTGTGTCATGCATTTGGCCAAGTGTTGAAGTTCATATCCAGCAAATGCGCTTATTAACTTCCTCAATACACCCTCTCAATGTCGGGTAATAAGGCTTTGATAATGCTATAGCTGTATACAGCTCATAAAAGAGCTGAAAATAAGGTTGAAAAGGCTCCCAATCAGAAATTATCCATACAATTATGGTCCAATTTGATGCTTTGCAGTTTGTCTCGCTAGTTACAAGGAGCAATTTTCTAAGTATGGAAAATCCGTTGACGGATGTGGTTAGCCTCTAATTTGGAGAAGATTCGACTCAAGGAGGTAGTTGCAGTGAGATGAACCGAGGTTGATGTAGAATAATATACACACAGAGGTGGATAAAACTGAAACACAAACAAGGTTTAGTGAATTATCTCTAGACACCGGGCTATCTTTTGACAGGAAAAGTTTTTAACAGATAGTAAAACATCATCTTTCTTAGAGAGCCATCTCGAGATACAACCCTGCACTTTGTCATATTAACTACCACTTAAAAGGGCATATGTAAAGCATCTACAAGCAATTGAAAGTGCACATACCGCATGTAGATGAAGTAGATTCTTATATAAATACATATTGGCCGGTTCCTACTCCAAAGGGCTGGCTGCAACTGCCATTCGTGATAATCTTGAACCCTGGTCGATGATATAGCCCGGCCGGAAAGTCTTTCTCCTCCCAGCGCGAGTCGTGTGGTACCCAAAGCTCAAGCACTCTAGACTTGATGTAACCAAGTGGAAAGAAAATGGCATCGAGTTCGTCTCCGCTACGTATTTGCTCAGATTTCAGGATCAAATATATAGCATCAAGCCCCTTCATGGTGGAAAGCAGAAAGCAAGTCTTCTCCCATTTCCTATAGTGTTTCCGAGGCTCTCCGTATGCTCCCCGTTTAGACATCGTTCCAGTCCTAATCGTCAACCTGACCGTTCGGATCAGGAACAGCCGAGGTAGAGGAATTGCCTTTGCCAGGGAGAACAATACGTCAATAGACTCAAGATCGAACATATTGTCCCGATAGAGTAATGGTACAGTTTCCGAGTATATGTATTCCCGCGTTAATATCATAACACACACAAAAAAACACCCCCACTCGATCAAACTAGGTGGGTTCAAGGAGGCAAGGCGCTATACATACATCAAACGACATGACTGGAGAATGGACATTCTCGTAGTAGATCCCGATCGATCCCGGTTGCAAAGATACAGAAATTCATGGTTCACTACAGAAGCGGTTATACATGGTCGTATGTGGATTTCATTACACTTTGAACCGCGGAGTCGGTGCTTGCCGTCTATGAAGAGATGCCAGAGGTGGTCAATTAGGAAGTACTTCCAGATCATTAATCGGATCTCATAAGGCAGACGGCATAGAGGAGATTGCTGCTGGTCATGAGTTTGTTGGATGTTGTCAACGTCGATGTCGATGTCGTTTAGTAATTTTGGGTGTAGGCTTGGGGAAGGATTGAGTTGTTGTTGTTTATCTTCGTTCTTGGCGTACCCCTGGATAATGGCACCGATATTAGGACTTTGGTCAGGAAGAGGGATTGTGAGTGCACGCCGCCGCCTCATAAGCAGTGGTCGGAGACCTAGAGGATACGTGACACCTTGGTATTCTATGATGGTTGGGTCCATCTTGTTTCCTGATTGCGCTCTTTCTTTTTTTTTTTCCCTTCCTTTCCCAGGGTGGATATAAAGGAAAAGTGGCAGGAATACTAGGGGGGCTGTTGCAACCACGCGTCCAACGGTGCTAAATGACTGACTAGGCCTCGATAGTTCTAGTACTAGTGTAGGATCACTCAAATGTGATAGCAAGCTACCCAAAGACAAGCACATGCCCTAGTGAGTTTTAGGTACAGTAGTATGTATGTAAGATTTAATCAATTCTTCTTTCTTCTTAGAGAAAGTAAATAGGAGAGATGAAAGCCTACATCATAGGTAGGTAAATAGGTAGGAATCATTCACAACAACAAAAAAAAAGAGCAATTATTATTGGGGCTGCTTATGGCTGTATTTCCACCAGCCATTAGCCATGAACCATGATTGATTTCGACTATCAAAAATTTCCCTGTTTTTTGGTTTTTTTGCATTGATTCCAAAAATGGCAATGGTGAAGGTTTACTAGATGCAATAAGCTTTCTAGCTTCACTAGAGATTATTAGGGCTTATGATAAATTCACTTGCGGGTTAGGATGAGGGAAAAAAAAAAAAAAAAAAAAAAGAGAGAGAGAGGGAACTATACAATGTCGATGGGAGATTTTGATTTCAAAACTCGGAATTCAGTCATCATTTAAAGTTTCACCACTTGGTGAGCCAGGATTTACCTATTACATTGAATTTTTTTTTTTTTTTTTTTTTTTTTTTTTCAGAAAGCAGTAGGCTTCTTGCCTAGTTTGTTAACATTTCAAAGTACCTTGCTTAATTAGAAGGTAGCTATGAGCAAATTAATCATCTTCTAGATATAAGGTTGTGAGCTTCCATGAACTGCATCATATATAGCGACTAATCAAATCACCTGCTAGGTACAAGCAACACTCTCCTTGATATGTTAAATCAGTCGAGAAAGGTAGGAGCATTATGTGCGTCAATTGACCTGAATCTCAAAACAAACCATTCTACCCTTAAAAAATATCTCCCTCACGCAAGATACTTTCAACTTCCTATTTAATATATGTATATATATATATATATATATATATTTTCATTATTCCCTCTACAAGATCCTTCTCATACCTACCAGGTAGACACCGGATTACAATCACCGCCTCAAAATATCATCCTCTCATTCTGATTTGATTGTCTCACTATCTCATTCATTCTTGTCCTTGCGTCCCCGCATCTAGATCTGCGGCAAGGGGGTCGGTCGTACCTCAAAGTTACCTATATGTTTCAGCTACATCGACCGGTTTAGACCAAATGTGGTTATGTTAACTAATACAATTAGATTAAGTTATTACTTCAAACACCATGACTTATCTTAAACCAATCTCTGTGGAAATAGTACAGGTTAAGTTATCACCACATTTGACGTTTCGAGCAGAGGTGATATCATCAATAATACAGCTATTTGCACTCCTAAAGATCCAAGGGAAAAATCTGGAGCCTGTCTATGTACGTACATCTCGACATGGTCACCGTAGTTTCGATCACATCCTCTGCCCCCTCCTAAAACACAGCGTCTCAAAAAGAAATCACGGTACTAAGTTTGAAACCTCCTAACGCCACGAGTAAGGTCCAGCTAGCAATCTGCTAGGAGGAACTGCACGAGAATACCCCAGATATGTAGCGCCAAGTGGAAGAAGCAATGAAGGGTATTTTGATTTTGTCAATGGATTCAGAATTGCACTCCAAAGTGAAGACAATGAAAAAAACGGAAGAAGAGACAAGCCTGAGAATCAATCAATCAACCAGCCTATTGATTAATTAATCTAATTGAACAATTAACCAAGATGTTCCTTTTTGCTCCTCTGATTGGTCACAAGTGACTTCCGCAGGTGTTGTCGTCTCCGTGGGTTCGGGTGGCTTCTCGGCGACCCCCGCAGATTGTTGGCTGTAGCCGCATAACATGATCCCACGTTAATATAACGTATAATGTATAATCGATAATTATGTCCATAAAGAGATGATATTTTCACATCTGGAGTTCCGATATCTGACCAAGCCAAGCTCAAGCGGGGTAAAACAGGGAGGTGAAGATGGACGAGATAAGCCGACGGGGCCGACGGGGACAGCAGGATACGGGGCCGACGATGGACACAGATCAGACGGATAGTGGCGCCAACGCGATGTTATAAAATCATTTCGCCCAATTGGGCAGTGATAAATTGTACTTTCCAGAATACAGAAATTCTTCGAATCGATCTTACGAAAATGAGTTCCCCATCTCTGTTTGTCGCGCAGACTCTGAAGGAACTAGAGAAAGCGAAAAAGTTGGGCAGTTTCATTAAGGGTGCGCCGGCATATACCCACTGATTTGGATTGACCTAGTTTTTGGACTGACCCTGCCGTCGAACAGCCAATGATCCTGCAATTCAGGGCCTGCCTGAGCCATGTGAAAGCACTAACTGCCGTGACGGCATGATCATTCATACCGACGTTATTATCCCCACTCGTGATGGCGTCAAATTGCGTGGTAATATCTTCCGCCCAAAAGACCAGGGCGACAGAAAACTTCCAGTTCTCCTGAACTATTCTGTCTATGGTAAAGATGGAGCTCTCGAGCCTTGCATGTTTCCGAAAGGCAGTCGATTGGATCCTAGTCGTCACACTTCGTACTATAGCTTTGAAGCGTGCGATGCACCATGGTGGACTCAAAGAGGATATGTGGTCGCCTTCGTGGATGCTCGCGGCTCCTTCAAGTCAGAAGGCGACAAGAGCTACTATTCTCGAGATGTGGGCCTTGACGGTAAGAGCCTATGCCCATTCCATGATATACTCCTGTGCTGAAACTGGCTTTGCTTGCTTAGGATACGATATAGTGGAATGGCTTGCAATCCAGGATTGGTCAATCGGCAAAGTTGGAATGTATGGTGCCAGTGCATTTGCTATGGTTCAGTGGCTAGTTGCAGCTGAACAGCCCCCATCCCTTGCGGTAGGTTCCCCGTCAATAACATGTCAACATTGAACGAGTAGAAGTTGACCAGATCAGGCGATCCTCCCATTTGATGGTATGACGGATCTCTATCGAGAAATGGCCCGAAAAGGCGGTATCCCTGAGACGCAGTTTATGGCCGTGTATGTTCCTCCATGGTGATCATAGCGCAGGAGCCACCTTGCTAACAATTGTTTAGTTACCCTCATCTGTATAATTGGGGGAAAAACTTGGTTGAAGATAGTAGCAAAGCTCATTTTGAGCATCCATTCTTTGACGATTACTGGCGCAGTAAAATTCCCCGCTTGGATAAGATTGAGTGCCCAACTTACATAGTCTGTGGTTGGGGTGATCATGGCATTCACACTCGCGGAACCTTGAATGCCTATCGACAGATCAATTCTCCAAATAAATATTTGGAAATTCACAGCAATCAAAAGTATTGTCCGCTTGGCCCAAGAGACTGATTTCCAACCCTATACTTACTAATCTTTCCTAGGTGGGAATATGCCCTGACTGAGGAATCTCTCAGCCGACAGAAGGCATTCTACGATACATACCTTCACGGAAAAGAGACTGAGATTAAGTTCTGGCCACCTGTTCGATATACTATGCGTGAAAGCTTTTATGTTTCTGAGTGGCGTTACGCTCCCTCTTTTCCTTTTCCGGGAACCGACTATAGCAAGCTCTATCCGACCCCGTCTCGCAGTCTGTCAAAGGTGCCTCAGTCTACAGAGTTCGAGGTCACATACACTGCTTTGGAGGGCGAAATCACATGGGAAATCCCTTTCATGGAGTCATACGAACTTGCCGGATACGCTAAACTTCGTCTCTGGGTTGAAGCCCGTGGCGCTGATAACATGGATCTCTTCGTGGTTCTGAAGAAGGTGGATGCAGAGGGCAAAATAGTTCACTTCCCTTGGCTTACGGTCATCGAAAACGGTCCAGTTGCATTCGGCTATCTCCGTGCCTCAAGGCGAGAGCTGGATGAGACCAAATCAACGGATTTCCAGCCTTACCACAGCCACCAGAGGGACCTTTTGCTTGAACCAGGTCAGATAGTTCCAGTGGATATTGAGATCCTGCCTACAGCTTGTCGATTCCGCCAAGGTGACCGTCTCCAAATCAGTATCTCAGGCCATGACTACGAGAAATACCCTTCAATGATTCCGGTCGCCCGGCATGGCCAAACCGTCAACCAGGGAACACATGTTATTCACTTCGGTGGAAAATACGACAGCTTCCTTCAGCTTCCTACCTTGCCTCCGGTTCCAGGATCCACTCTACACAGTGGTAAAACAGTCAAGATGTCTATGGTTGCGAACCGTGTCAAAGGCTGGTCTGATGAAAAGTTTGTCACAGAGTATACCGGTATCCATGCCAACATGACAAAACAACTATCTCAATTTGTTCCATTCCTGAGGAGCTATACGCAGATAGTCGGTGTTCCCAAGTCGTCCGTGAATACCTTTTGCATCAATCAGTCGGGATTTGAGGTCGCAACCGTTCTTGGATGGTCTAGTCTCGCGAAATTGGAAGGCTCATTCCATCATCCGAACTACAAAGCGAGTGCTGGAAAGCATGTTTTTACTGAGTCGGCTTTCATTGGATCACTCAGCCAAGCCTTTGAAGATGTGGTCTTTGACCCAATCTTGTTTGAGAATCGTCAGAATGCCTTTGAGGTTGTCGCTTTCTTGCCTAGGTCTTCCCCGGGACAAACCATCCCTGATAGTGACCTTTCGTCCAGGGCACAAGTGGTCAGGGAGAGTAGTCAAGGAGTAGGACTTCTCCGTTACGTCTTGAATCGTGACATAACGCCTGTACACCCCTCAGTGTTCTTCAAGGATACGTTGTTCGAGAGTGCAGATTGGGGTAGTATCGGGGCCATGGAGCAGTACTGGTTTGGAAGTGAGGCTGCTGCCCTGGACTTTTTCGGAGACCCCGCTAGGATCCAAGTGCTCCAGAATCTACCTCCTTCTTTTGACCAAAAGAGGACTATCAGCGTGGCAGGAAAAGAGGGCGTTGTCTTTTCAAAAGACCTGAACTTCTAGTCGCTCTTCTTAACCTGAGCGGTGGAACGATCCCCTCGTTTCGATTATTCATTGACTGTTGAAATTTGTCACGTTGTCCTGCAAATCGGTTTTACTAAGGATCTCCTCCAAGAAGAATGGTTAGCTTTGCTCTAAATCTTATTTATGCTACCCACATTGCTGAAAACTGCAGGATTGACCTAAGATGAGCGGGGGAGCTCGGTACAGAACTCACTGGGCCATATGAGACGAGAGCTAGATTCCTTTCAGTCATTTCTAAAGTTTAGCTTCGTGAATTTCAATGCACTACATGAGCGTGATTTTCACATATTATAGGCGAACGAATGGCCAAGTTGATACGTTACTGTACGGTCGGTCCCACGTAGCCTAAAGTTTTCCCCACGTCGGATGTCCCGTTCCCCGCGAAGCACACTGTTTCCAGTATAGAAAAGGGCCAATTTCTGGTCGTACACAGTTCCTATTACGCCTAGTGAAGAAGGTACAGTGTTGAAGCGAAGTAAAGTTTCTTTGAACTAGGTAAATTTGTCTGCTTTAACGCAGTCGAACTCGGCCTTGAACTTGTCCAGATACTATGTCACCTAAGTCCGGTCTAGACCTCTGTATATCATACAACTTAATGGAATGTTGGGGAAAATGAGCTTGAAATCATGGATCGGAACGGTTGAATAATATAAGAATAAACCATGTGTGCAATAGCGAGGATGCGAGTTTGTGGTAGTCATCTTATGACCCGAGCCTCATTGTGTGCGTGAAAACAACCAGCTTGTTCATGTAAGAAGTTATCATCTGAATTCTAATGTTGAATCACCATGAATGGAGAGCCTTTAGATTTTGCAATAGTGTTAAAGTGCTGTTCGAGGGGCCAGAAGCCCAAATGTTATTGAGAGAAGACAAAATGAGATCTAAGGGTTCGAATATCAATGAGATAAAAGCAGTAGAGTACAATTGTTTTATTTCAACCCTTAAGATACAATTTATTACTCCATTGCTTCTAAAATCTCCTATTTTCCAGATTACGAGAGGCTCACTGTCGCTGGGCCCTGGATTCAGAATTAAAATGGTACTTTTTATGTAAGACTGTAGCAAAGCAAGGTAAGGTCAACTCACTGCCACTAAGTAGTCGATTCCTCTTCTATAATTTTGGCTTTAATTGGGTGAGATCAAGTATTACCATCGGCAAGTACCGGCCACACTGAAACATTGACAATCTTTACAGGTAACCTCCTTTTTTTTTTATGGACCATCAGTTGAATTCCTGGTTTCTGGCCTGCTGACTCCCGCGCTAGATTGTCAATATAGAGCTAGATGCGATAAATCCAGTAAAGCGTAATTTGCGCACACAAACACGACGCGTGGCCTTGACCCCGCAAATAGAGATTGAGAAATTGCTGGATTCTCGCTAACAGTAGGCTACTACACAGAAAACCCTTTCTTGCGAATTATTGGTTGGTATTACTGATAGCCGATGACACAACACTGAAGACCGAAATACCGAAGATAAAGAGACTCGGGTGCTAGAAATGGCGGAATCTAGCTGCTATTGCGGAGCAAATGGTACGAGACTTTTGGTGCCGCTAAATACCTGACAGCTATTGGTGCAGATAGAAAGCTTCCTTTCTACTGAATAAATCGAGTGGATCTTGGAATGAACATAGAGTGAAACTATTGGGCAGGTGCTGCATAGCATCCGTGAGCAGCTTCGTGCAAAAAAAGCGCTAAGAAACTTTATAGTTGGAAGGAAGGTGGCCCCAAACCCCCTAGACAGACCTTACCTCAATTGATTCGCTCGTCACTCGACCTCAGCAGAAAACGATGGAGTAGCTCCTGACAACACTTGAAGCAACGCGTGTTTGATAGCATGCGCATGTCTTGACCAAGCCTTCTCATGGCTCAAAATTCTCACTGATTCCCTCAAGATGCGTGGCACACTATCCTGGCCGTTGAGAACCCCAAGCCCACTGATATGAGCTAGTTTAGGGGGGTTGAGTGTGCCTGCGATCCATTGCTCCTGTAAATCATCGTTTAAGTTTTGGTCAATTCGAATAATCACCTGAGCGGCTCCTTCAGGAGGGATTTGTGGTGTGTCCGAGATCACGAATCTATCGTAGTTCCAAATATATAGAGCGGCCATAAGAAGAAAAAAGGAGTCGTAGGGGTCAAATTGACGTTGTGAACGGATCATTCGGAACAACTGAGCGGCATGCAAGAGACCCTGACGAGCCTGTCTCGGTTTCACCTTAAGTAGCTGTGCGATATGTTGGGCCGCAGCGTCAACCTCTTGATGTTGTGCCATCCACCCCGAAGAGACATACAAAAAGCGGTATTTGACAAAGCGCAGTAGCCGAAGAACAAGGGAGAATTTCGTGATGGTGAGAAAGAGTGGTGAACCTTGGCGATGTCGCGCAACAGCTTGCTGAAAATTCCCAAGTATGGTATCCACGGTGTCTTCATTTTGGTCGGGGGCAACGATTTCTTCCGAAAAAGGTTTGTTCCAGCGGGTTGAGATGCCGTGCATGCTGGGATAAGAGTAGAACAATTCCGGTGGGGTAGAGTGCCTTTCCGTAAAATATACTGCAGAGACCGATATCCACAGCGCTAAGTCACTCAATGAGCGGATATGCTCTTGGTCAATGACTTTCATTTTAAGCAGAGAAGCAACTGTAAGGCATTCTGCTGGGCCTTATTAGACCAGGTTAGTTTAGAAACCTTTTGTGAATTCCGACCAAGGGCATGACGTACCTCTTTGTAAACCTTTAGCCTCCTCCCAGTCATGAAAGTTTGCGGACTGCTAAAGTTCTTCACTACATGGCAAGCTCAGGTGCATCTCGTCAACGGTAAAAAGAGGAGGCAGATCAATTAAAACCAGTTGAAAGCACTCATTCACTTTGTGAGTTTGTCAGTCATGGGGCAGAGGTAGAGTAAAGGGTAGAAAATGAGTTACTCCTTACACCACGTAAAGTACACCAGCCTCTTCCAAGACTCGGTTGCAATCCATCCAGTCCAATCTCCGATCGGCATATTCGTATCTGATAAGATGCCGCTCTTTGCGAAGAGGATACCGGGAACGAGGAGAGGGCGACACATCGTGACTAGCAGGTTTCGTTGGTATTGCAAATGCATTAAATTATCACGTGTTCCCCCGAAGAGGAGAGCAAAATTGAAGAGCAGCGTTGCCTGGGCAAGTTCGAGATTGTTTTGAAGTGACAAACCGGAGCCGAGCTTAGCATCATTTCAGACAAAAGTGACGGAAACAAAACGTGGGGAACTTTTCTGACATACCTTCCGAAGTAAAGACACGCGGATAGCCTTCACCAGGTCAAAAAATATTTTATTCCGGCTTGAAAGTCGAGAATACTGGCTCCCCACGGCAGCGACAGCGATATAAAGAAGCCACGACGAGCTTCGAGCTTGGAAGCTACCTTGGTGAAGAATAGGGAACCCTTGGTGGAAATGTTCGAAGTATAGCTGTGTACACACGTGTAGAATATCCAATGAATATAGCGCTGGAAGTACGGCTTCCGGTGAACACTGACTCGATTCCGTATAGTGATCACAGATGCGTTCGTACGTTGAGATAGAAGGCTTAGGAACATGTCCGTAATCCTCTGATATCAAAATATCGCGGTCATCTTGAGTAAGGTTATCTTCTGGTAGGTGATACTACCAATGATAATAAAAGTCCCACGAAAAGTTGATCTCAAGATTGCCATTTTAACATTGGCATGGCCCTCAACACCCACATTGTACACAGACTTCATATCAACCAAAGGGGGAGCAAAGGCGGATATCACAGTGTCGAAGTTTCCATTAGACAGAATGTCACTGAGGCCTCTGATGTCGCTGAAGTCACACGGAATTCCTTCGTACTGTCTAGACTTTGCCCACGTCTGAGGCAAAAGAAGCTCATCCACAACGCATGATCCACATTGCCCCTTAGGCCCCAATACTGCAACTCGAAGGCTTTTAGACATGAGGAAGAGACTTGCCTTCTCTCTGCTCTGGTAAAGTCAACTATATCGACTAGTAGGTGAGCGGAGAGATGATCACACCGAACTGGAGGATAAGAAAACTTGTGAGAAGAGGATTTCAATCAAAACTCTAACTCAATTATCGCTGCTGCCCTTGAAGAGCCATAAGCGCTTTGATTTATTGCAAAGCTACTTGGTCCATAACTTGACGGAATAGACATACATATTGGACCACCACATGAAAGCTCCCCCGTCGGGAAACCTAGTGTCCCACTTTCCCCACTCGTATCCCCCCCCCCCCCCCAACCCACCCGGATCCAGATTTCAATGGCGGCTGGCTTACTCGAAACTGTCAACTGCTCTACACGAATCTCCGCCTCCGCCACGTAGATCTCTGCGATGTTCAAGTCAATCGCATTTAAGCCACCTACCTGATAATGATTAGGGGTATCGGATCGGATATTGCGGCGGGGCCGACGGTGGCATCTAGTCTCGACTCTGGGTTTCCAAGTTTCTGTTTTCATGTCGGGGGCATTTTTCATGTTCGCGGTCGATAGTAAGCCAATAAGACTAACCAAAGGGATTATGCAATATGTGATAGGTCTCCAAAATCAATGCCTTATAGATGCGCTATTTCTGCCATTTTGGCCCTCACCTTGTCCCAACGCGGTCTCTATCCATCCAATAGTGCAGAGCAATAACATATGAGTTATTTTTCCCAAGTCCCTGGAGCATACTCAGTGTGTATTTTCCCACCATGGCCGCTACTCTGGTTTTGCTGGTCCTTTTGGTGCTTGCTAAACTGGCACTTCGGACGTATCGCATATACATGCATCCCCTGAAGTCATTCAAGGGTCTCCCAGAGGCATGCATTTCGGAAAACAGGCTATACAAGGTTACCAAGGACGGTACTGCCGAAGAAAAGTTTGAAGTTCTTCACCAAAAGTTCAGTATGACTTTACTACCAAGCCTCGGAATAAAGGAAGGATATTGCAAGGACTCCCGCAAACGATGCTAATGTTTACTTTTACCAAAAGACACGAAGGCTCTTCGTATTGGACCAAACGAGCTTCATATTACCGACATCGAACTGTACAAAGTGATCTACAATCAATCCAAGCCATTCCTCAAGCATGCCCCCTTTTATGATGGATTCAACACACCTCATACGGTGTTTGCGGAACTCGATCCTCACTTACATAAAGAGCGCCGACGCATGCTGAATCCATTGTTTTCGAAGGTCGGAGTTTACAAGTTGGAACCTCTGATTCATGAAAAGATATACACTCTGTCATCTAAGATCAATCGTCTCTGTGGCTCTAAGGAGATCGATATTTATAATGCGGCGAGGTAAATTCGTGTTGCTTGACCTGATTTTCAAAATGTTTCTGACGATTTTGGGACAGGCTCTTGACGACAGATATTATTACAACATTTGCTTTCGCGAAATCAGCTAACCTCATCGAAGAGAAGACTGATGAAATGGATTCATGGTTCCTTGACGCTTTTGACATTGGTTCACAAAGTGTGGTCGACTTACAGTACAATAAAATTCTTCGACAACTCGTGGCAGTACTTCCAGTTGGAATTAGTGAGCTTTTGAACCCTAAGCTTGCGTCTATTCTTAATCTCCAAAAGGTACTTTAAGTGCACCCTCACGACTGAGCAATTCAACTGACAAATGAACTTTCAAGTATGCCGGAGAATGTATGCGGCATTGGCAGAAGTCCTCAGAAAGCTCTTCCCATCCTGTTATTTTCGATAGCCTGAAGTCAATATCAGACGAAGCTAAAGTCTCTGAGGCTATGGACATTCTCATCGCCGGTGCTGATACCACGGCATCTACATTGACAACTGGGTTTTATCATATTCTCTCCAATCAAAAGTTCAAAGAACGCCTTGTCCGGGCACTCAATGAGGCCATGCCAGAGCCCGGATTGCTAGTTTCACTCCAATCATTGGAAAAAGTGGAATACCTGGTATGTGAAAATTCTGCGGATCAAGGTTGAGAGTAGACGACTTACAGGGCTGTTTGCTTACTTCAAACCACTGACATTCCAATAGACGGCGTGTGTAAAAGAATCAATTAGGGTCGGTATGGCTGTACCTGGTCGTCTTCCTCGTGTCGTCCCCAATGGGGATCCATTCATAGTTGAGGGAAAAGTGGTCCCCCCTGGTGTGAGTTCCATCTTTCTTGGAAAATCGCATGCTAATCCATAATTGAGATGCTGACAGTGTATTTACTGGAATCCTCAGACAATCGTTGGAATGTCAGCGTACACCATGCATAATTCTGTGGATGCTTGGGGGCCCGACGCTCGCGAATTCAACCCTGACCGTTGGATTGGTCCCGAGTCTAAGGATCGGGAAAAATGGATGTGCACGTTTTCCAAAGGCGCACGGATGTGCCTGGGGCAAAAGTAAGTTCGGATATCCTAAATCGACCCACAGATGTGGCATTGGTACCATGTGTCCTTATATAATTGCTCACATCTATACAATTACAGTGTTGCACCAGCTGAGATTACTCTCGTATTTGCCCACTTATTCCGGAATTACGAGCTCAGCCTTCCCGAGGGGCACATGGCACCGAACGGGCTTGATCGCTTTACCTTACAATACAAAATGCCCGGATTGCCTGTGGTGTTCAAACCTCGTCAATGAAGAGCAGTCTGACCAAGGTAGCCGACAAACTTTTTCCGGCTCATGGCTCATGTCTCGTTGCACTTCTACAGTGTCGCTGGATGGCTCTGCGTCACTTCGAAGGCAAGGTCGAGGGGGGGAGAATTGCTGCAATAGGATTTAATTACTATGATAGGTAAAGAGTAGAGCTTAATCAATTATATCATAGGATTCCGCAGAGGAATCGGTCACAGAAAAAAGATATGAGGATGATGATGATGGATGAGCATATCAGCAGTATTAGGTAATAACATCAATGCTTATCATCACTAGTGGGTTGCTTGCTTTAATGGTCTAGAAAGAATGAACAGGTTCTATTGGACAATGGAAGAAAAAAAAGTGGTACTCAAGAAAAAGTGCCTATTGAATGGTGGAGGATGGCAGATAAGAACGCTGGGTACTAGGGATTTTTTACAAAAAATATATATGACGGGCGGTGGTGTAATACCTACGGAGTGTCACCTGCAACTTGTGCAACCATCCCATCCCCAATCTCACCATTACACAAATCTAAAATCATTCACGAGAGCGATTGCATCCACCGATCGAGGTTCCTCATTCTACATACATACAAACACCGAGTAAAGGAAAGAAAGTCTGGAAACTAGCCACCAAAATGAGCTCAACCGCCCAAGCCTTTTACGGGACTGTTGTCCACTCACTGGGTCCATCTCAACTTGAGATTCTTCCTGACACGCTTCTCATTATCTCACCCACGGGCACCATTCAATCAGTCCACCCCTCCATCAAGAACCCCTCCATCGTTTCTTCTCTCCTCGCAGAACACAACTACACATCGGCCACATGCACCGTCACTACTCTGCGCCCCACGGAGTTCCTCTGCCCAGGTTTCATCGACACCCACATTCATGCCCCGCAATGGGCCCAGCGCGGCATGGGTCGTGGAATCGCCCTGCTTGACTGGCTAGACAATATCACCTTCCCACATGAGGCCAAGTTCTCGGACCCGGCCTATGCGCGACGAATGTACGGACTATGTGTCTCTGCGTGTCTGAAACAGGGCACAACAACCGCATGCTACTACGGCTCCAGACACCCCGAAGCGAGCGTCATCCTCGCTGAAACGTGTATTGAGCTCGGCCAGAGAGCCCTCATCGGGAAGACCTGCATGAACCGAAACGCACCGGATTGGTACCGTGATTCTTCAGCAGAGGAGTCGATAGCGGATACCCGTGCGGTTATTGCCCAGATCCGGTCTCTCGATGCCAAATACGATGCGAGAGGAGGCATGGTGACCCCCGTTATCACCCCGCGGTTCGCAATCAGCTGCGATGCGGAGCTCCTGAGCGGTCTCGGAGCCCTCGCAGCGGAGAATAAGGATCTCCCTATTCAAACGCATTTCAATGAGTCTCGGGAGGAGGTCCGGTTCACGCGGGAGCTTTTCCCGCCCGCGCGAACCGAAGCAGAGCTTTACGAGGGGTTTGGCTTGCTCAATGAGCGGAGCATCCTGGCACATTCGATTTATCTAGAAGAGTCAGAGATGGATCGTGTGCAGGAGCTGGGCTGCGGAATCGCCCATTGCCCCATTCCTAATACTACTATGGATGCATTCATGGTTGCTCCTGTGAGGGAGTACCTTCGTCGCGGGGTCAAGGTAGGTTTGGGGACGGACTGTGGGGGCGGATATTCGGGGAGTATGCTAAATGTCATGAAAGAGGCGTTCATGGTCTCGGTTGCGCGGTCTAGTGAAACGGGTGGGAAGGACGAAGCCTTAAGTGTTAGCGAGGGCTTTTATTTGGCGACCCTGGGAGGGGCTAAGGTGTGTGGACTAGGAGATCGGGTGGGAAACTTTCTTGTAGGGAAGGAATTCGATGCCCTTCTTGTTCGATCGGATGTCGAAGGTATCATGGCTGTGGTTGAGGAAGAAGATAGCACGATGGACGTTTTTGAGAAGTTTCTTACCACAGGAGACGACCGGAACATCGTGAAAGTGTTTGTGCGCGGGAGAGAGGTCAAATCGCTGTCTCATTCCTCTACATAGCCTCTTTATATACTTGCACACACCTCTCTTTCTCCCTCTATCTTACGACTTGATGAGAATATACCTAGCTCTCCCCCGTTTCCCCTACGGTCGAGCCCTTGACGAAATGCAAAAGAAAATTCGCATGGTACTCCTGCAATAACCAATTTATCGCCGCTTGTATTCCTATTTAATACATATCATCTATACTCGTATATATATGCCCATACCGCTTGAATAATTCCAAGCACCCCGGTCTCAGGTTTAGTTCTTGCGGTGCAAAGCACCAGGTGATGCCTGTGATAATTATGGATTAGCAGCTTTCCTTAGAGCGGAAAATATGAAATGTCAAGTGTTTTTGGGAGAAAAATCTACCTGGTGACTTGGGAAGATAAGAGTATCAGCAATGACAACGTTCTCCCTCCTACCAGCGGCAAAAACGATAACCTCGGCGATATCATCAGGCGTCAATGGCTCACATCCACTACGAATGATTAGTTAGCACTCAATTGATAATATACTGTGATCGGTGAGCTTACGAGTATACAGCATCAGCTTTTGACTTGTCTCCATAGAACCGAACGACGGAGAATTCCTAAAAGCAAGAGAAAAAAGTAGTTGATCAGCTCAATATTCAGATAATTGGAGACAAATACAAACAATACTTACAGTTTCGACCTGGCCTGGGTCAACCTCAATGATACGAATTCTTGTAGCGATAAGCTCCTTTCTCAAGGCCTCTGTGAAAGACTTGACCGCAGCCTTGGTCGCACAGTAGATGCTACCACCGGGGTAAGGCTCGCGACCCGCAATACTCCCAATATTGATGATGTCTCCGCGGCCGCCATCGCTTCGCTTTTTAAAGATTGGGAGGATGGCCTGGGTCATGTTTATCAAGCCAGTGACATTGGTGGTGAACATGACATTGATATCCTCTGGGTCAATATTGGGAGCCTGGGCAACACCCTTAACAAGACCACTAAATGCTGTCAGTACATTCTTAATCAAACGAGAGTTGATGTGCTTCAAGAGAAGGGATAATGGGAGGGGCTTTGCAGCACGTACGCATTGTTTACTAAGACGTCGATATCCTGGAACTCTGCTGGTAGAGATGGCACAAAGTTCTTAACTTCCTCGGGATTGCTAACATCCAACTTCACAGCTAGTGTCTTGACGCCATCGCCCACCTCCTCCTTAATTTCCTCGGCAAGTTGTTGGAGAGAGTCGATGCGTCTCGCGGTCAGGATGAGCTTGAGGTTCTTGGGGGAAGTGCGAGCAAATTCCTTCGCTGTGCTTCGGCCAATTCCAGATGAGGCTCCAGTTACGACAATTGTTTTGCCTTCTAGGCGCTTTCCCATTGCTGTTGCCATTGCGCGTCTGATTAAAGTTGGATTGAATGAGTCGTTGAGCGGGGGAAATGCGGAGACCGCTCCAAGGGGGGTAGTAGTAGTAGTGATGGTGGTGAGCTTGCGGAAGAAAGGAATCGAATTGCGATATGCGCGAAAATGCTGCATAAAGTGCCAATGCTGGTTGCGGAACAGGGGAGAAAATCAGGTCTCGGGATAGAGAAGGTAAAATGATAAAGTAGAGAAGGAGGCTTTATATAGGTGCGGGGAGGAGGGGGGGAATGTCGTGATCTGGCGGGGCCCTCTTGGTCGGTTGAAGGTTTGACCGTTTCGGACTTTTTTCCGATGGGGTTTTGGAGTAACTACTGCCTCTGAGATTGCAGGTAGATATCGAGGTGGTTAAGAGAAAGATGACTCATACGAATACAAGATAGACTTTTCTTCTCTCATAATTTTTATTCTATTTTATTTTATTTTTAGCTCAAAATAATCAACTCAATAATAACTTAATTATCTGCGCCAATCAAAGAACATTGTTGATCGGTCACTTCGGCTTAGACCGGGGTTCCCCCGTTGATTGTTATTGGTATAATTTGTATTACTATTGCACGTGGTGAATGAACCGTTTCTTTGTTAGTATTGCATTTATGCAAAGAAATCTATTTCAGTTCTATCACACATGAATTGTATCCCACATAGGAAACCACTCAAAGAAATGTATTAGGTTTGAAATTGTTGTCAATATTGAAAATCTCCATGCCTAATTAAGTGACCGGTCAAGATAAAGATTTCTAGTCCAAGGTTGCATCCCTGATATACTCAGGTATGGTAAGACCGACGACTAGGTCAGCTTGAGAGGGAGAATCGATACAGATAGGTAGGTACTTAGTACCTTATAGAAGCATAACGACTAGTGCTGGTGGCAGAGTGGTGTTCAGGCATCAATACAGTATGTATGGACCAAACGGAAGGTCCTTGGAGCATACCTTACCTAGAGTAGAAACGTCATGCATCGGGAGGACATTCCTTCCATGCTCTTTCTATACGAGGGTATATTTTAACAAGACCGTAAGTAACACCGGAGAATATGGTCCGACCGATAACACAAGTCATCATGCTGTAAGGCGGTATACCTAGGTGCCGGCTCTATACATGCCAACTCGAATAAGATTACCAAGTAGACCTACTTCTTCGTCAAGTAACCTATATCTATCTCTCGTCATACATAATACAATGGTACGTTAATAGCAACAAAGGATGACGGTTTCCTTTGTTTCAATTTCCGAGAGGAACTTGGGCAATCTTCAATGCCAGCTGCTCTCTACCTTGAGAGGGTTATTGAAACACAACCGATCTTTATAGGACTTCTCCGGTTCCTTTTTCCATACTTGGCTTGCTCTTTGCTCTCCCCTCTCCTAAGTTTCTCCCCATTCTCTCCCTTCCGCTTCACATAATTTTTATTTTATTTTTTTTTTAAAAAAAATCCACTACACTACATGATCTCTTCTATCCACAAAGACCTGCTTATTTTCCCTTATTCCAATAAAACTTTCTAACGCATTGTTTGGCCCGAAATGAAATTCTAGCCTAGTCCTGTCATATCTGAGGTTATGTACAGGGCCTCTCTCTAAACTGGGAGAAATATTGCATTGCCGATTTCCACCATTGCGTACGACACACTCAGAAGCCAATTGTTATTTGCTCATATCTACAGAAATGTCTTTTATTCAGGCAAGTAATGTATCGGGTTTATATACCTTTACGGGGGTTTTACTAACGATACTTTTCTAGGATATTGATCAATTACTCAAACCACATACGTTTGATTGGGCTGAAGACGTTGAGGGAGATATTTCCAAGGCTTTGGATGACATCTCAGTGGCCACAACCTCAGACCATGAGAAGGATTTTTATCCTCGAGAAGACGAGAAGACTGAGAAGGTTTACCAGGAATTCGGAAATGGCGTTCAGGAATCGATTCCCGTTCCTGTCACACCGTTAATCATCGATGGGTCACGATCACGTCACAATCCTCCTAAAGTCAACCCTAGCCAAGAATTTTTGGAAATCGCATGCGTGGAATCAGAAGTTCAGTCTGAATATGCTTATCGCAGCTCCTACGAGGAAACGTATGGTAGCCAAGTAGTACATCATTTTAACTGGTTCGGGAACCCAGTTGGTGAACATAGCTCCACTCCGCCAGAAATATCACTCTTGTTTCTATTGACAAATCCTAAAACGCCTCGACCTCACGACGCATTGCGAATAGAATCCATTTTGACAAGAGCCACCATCTATATCGACCCAGTTGTTGTTTATCTCCAAGGCGGAATTGCTGAGCTTTACCAGAATGCATCCAATCTCGTTCGCTTTGCGGTTGGTCGAACTTTCAAATTCTACAGCCCCCATGGCTGGTGGGTCAATGATATGCAAGAAAGAGAAGAGCAGACACAAACAGATGAGGGAAGGGTAAGTGTTTACTTAGATCCACAAATCGCCTCCGGCAATGGATTCGTCGAGTTGAACAGTATCCGGTCGCGAAAAGCATGGTGTGAAACTAGAAGGTGGCTTTATGATACCTCTGCAAAGAGAGAACTTCATAATTTACGCGCAAAACGAAAATATCGGGGTCATAGGCCTTCCCCTCTAAGACGGTCAATAATTGCCCACGAACTGGATAAAATAAGCGATTCTCTCCATCCACACACTATGAAACATCCTGGCAGCCTGGTAGTTACAGATGACTCTGGGGCCCTTCAATTTTTGGAGTCCGACGAGGAGCATACTATGACAGAACAACCTGAGTCCGAGCTAAGTACACTGCGAAAAGACCAAGAAGATACTTGGAATACATCACCACGTGCGGTAAAAGATGATATACATGCAAATTTTACAGATAGCCTGCTCGATTCGCCTCCAGAGCTTGTCCTTGAAAATGAAAAGGTAGATGTGGAAAGCGACTCTGACTCTTCGTCCTTCATTGAAAATTTGGAAAGTTTGGTTAGCTTCTTTGAAGATGATCAGAGCACCCTCTCGCCGCTAAAGCCTGGTTTCTCAACTTATGAAGTTAATATAGAGGCAAATACTAGACAATGCGATGAAGAATCTACTGCACAGGCGGGAATGTGGGGAAACGAAGTCAGTATGGTTGAAAATGACAGTCTGGAATATGTGTTCTTTGGAGCTATTAGCTGATAGCGATGGAAACCCCAGAGAACCTCTGCGATTACTTTACAGGCTTGGCTCAAGTGTATATCTCAAGATTTCCCTCCACATCCATTTCTATATGTTGACTATGGCATGTACGTATTTCGGGATATCATTTGTCGATCAACTAGCGACTAGTTCAATATTCAGCGAGATACCCTTCTTTTCTTTCCTTTGCTTTTCCTTTTCTTTTCCATTTCTACTTTCTCCTTTTTTTTTTTTTTTTTTTGAAATAAAGCTTGTCTGTTTGCTCACTAGCTTTCTTGCTCGATGTCATACATGAAATTTTATGAAATGATCTCAATTACTGATGGTCTAGTTTGAATGAGAAGTGTCCCAAGTAGACTAAATGATTTAAAAATTAGTACTTTTACACATTTCGGTAAAGGCTTTTTTAGTCATGAAGTCTTCTCAGAACCACCCACTACCCCACCAGAGATCATTATCGGATGTATGCTACAATGATCTATAATCCGCCTTGCGAGTCATGAAGATCATCGCTCACCCCTAAAACTTGTAACTTTGTAACGAGACAGATCGTCCAGGATCAACGTGTTGAGTTTGCCCCCTCATTGATCGTGAAATCTATTAATATCAACCCGATATACTCCAATATCGTCTCAATCAACTAGCAGAAGATTATTTTCTTTCGCTCTCTATATCGGACAATTTAACTCCGGAAGACCTCGAGTGGCGATCCTTGGATAATGTCTCCAGCTGTGGCACGGTACCTAGCTAGAATCTTATCTTATATCCGGGTTAATAGAATTCATTCTGTCCGACACGCGGAAGCCGAGTGTGGCCAAAATGCAAGGGGTAGCAATAGTGGCAAGAGCGGATCACCTACGCTACGTGAGTCTATAATCACCGCGTGAACGCTAGTAACGCTAGCATCTGATTATCAGCTAGGCTCATTACTTTAATTACTAATTTTTCTTTTCTTTTTCCACGGCATACTCGAGAGCCAGGATCTATATTGCTTTTGGAGCTTATTACTAGCTGAGAGAGTTTCGTGAACGCCAAGACACCACTGCACGTCTATCGATCCCTTGAAGCTAAGGATGCGGGAGGCTGTCGTACACATTGGTATGGTATTATTCGAGGACACAAAAACAATGCAATGCAGCAGACGGCACGACCAAATGTTTCCGTTTTAGGAACTTGTCCGGATGACCGAGATGGGGATGATGATGATGATGATGATGATGATATCAATATGTACATCCCTCGAAGCGAAGGGATCCACCTGGCCATCAAGTGTGGAACTTGGAACCTCCCAACGATCGTTTCTTTTTCGGGATAACAGCCTACCAAAGCTAATCGTAATAGGCTTCGATTATGCGTCCTTAGGAAACAATCTAATGATATGTTAACTGGCCTCGCTTTCTAACAAAGCGAGCCAAAGGTCTGACGCTGCATTGTCCGCTCTTGTCGATGATGGAAAATATTATGAGAAATTGAGCATGATAAAAAATTAACTACCTATTATTATCGGTCCTATTGAGAGTCGAGCCGCAGATCGATGTGTCGCTGCAATCCGACCCTACAGGAAGAAGGCTGATCGCTCTACTCTACCGAGTCTCGATGAGAAGGAAAAGCAAATTCAGGATTTAGGGGAAAAGAAAAAGAAAGCTTCCATGGCATAGTTATTCTGGTGTACAACATCTATTTGAATCTGATACGGCGAAAATTTCAATCATAATTCGTCCTCCAGTAGTACAACCCCGACTACATTTTGGTGGCGTCGAAGATCGTCCAATAGCAAGGTTGAGTGCGGCACGACGACGGAAAGCGAATATTCGTTGTTCTTCTTTGCACGACTTTTTTTTTTTATCCACCATATGGAAAGGATGTGCGTAGAATGAGCTCGTTCCTTATAGACAGGATATAGTCTAGCTAGAGTTTAATGGCGAAGTTCCAACCTACCATGAATGAGTATTTGCGGAAAGAGGCGAAGCCCCAGCATTTATTGCCGACATGTCCCGCGCTACCCTCTACACCATACCGCACTGGGCAAGTAAAAAAGAAGACTCGAGAGACGTCCCATGGATGTATTTCGCAACAGCATTGGCGATCAGTTTCTCCCTAACTAAACCTTCCAATCTACTCCACTGAAACATGTGGAGGCCGGAAGGTCATAGGTGCTCTTCAGGTTCTTGCTAGTAGACATCCTGTTCCAATTACAGATGGAACCATGGCTGGTGCGCTATGAATCTGATTGTTAGATTCTGGGTCCATGTGGGATGAGATTAAAACCCAACTGAGCCCACTGAGGGCCCGAATTTTAAATTTTTACTGCTTGCTTCTATTCAAACATCTAATCATAAAACAGGCACGGTTGTCGCTGTCCACCTTCACTTTCTTCAAGTCCTCCATGCAGGTCACTTTAAGCAGGCCTCTCCTGAGGACTTGTTGACCTTCCATTTCCCATTTACCAATGTCCACCTGATCATCAGGTGGCCCACGGTTAAATCGACGCTCGTTCGGAATTTTACCCATCAGCAACCAATCCCTCCTTTATTTGATTTATTATGGAGGAGGTCGTGGGAAATACTATCCGTCCCAGAAACACCGACGATGGCTCATTGCGGGGAGAAAGAGCATTGGTGGTAACAGCCGTGCTTACCGGGATCTCTGCGATGATTGTGGCCATGCGACTGTACGCCAGAGCAGGTATAATGAAGATAATTGGGCGTGAAGATTGGATGATTCTTATTTCTTTAGTATGATGCCCACGGTGGTGCATATTCACGCTAGGACTTTATTCTGACGAAAAGTTGTCAGGTATTAGCCATTGTCTACCTTGGACTCGTTGCTGCTCGTAAGTCGAGCGGATAATTTTGCCTCTGCAAACCCGAACAGTGAACTAATTGAGAATAAAACAGAATACCATTTTGGCCTTGGAAGACATTCGGATGACCTTTCCGATCGGGAACTAGAACAGCAGTTGAAGGTACGATCCTTCCTTGAATTTTACCATTGAGAAGTAACACTAATCGCCTGCCTTCAATTCTAGCGACTATGGGTTGCAATCCCTATGTACAATGCAAGTCTAGGCTGTACCAAAATTTCCATTCTCTTCCAATATCTCCGCATATTCCCTAGCTTTCGGTTTCGTATTGCATGCTACATCGTCATGGGTATTGTTGTGTTATACTCCACCTGGGCTATAGTTAGCGGGTTTGTCAATTGCGTACCTGTGGCCAAGTTTTGGGAGAAGCAGCTATCTGGCGCCTGCCTCAGTTTTGAAGCCCTTTGGTTTTTCAATGCATCTATGAATATTGCGACCGATCTCACTCTCCTTATCTTACCCATGCCCCTCCTTTCTCAACTCCATCTCCCGCTCAAGCAGAAGATCGCTCTGATAGCCGTTTTTGCTATTGGTGTACTGTAAGTGTCGTTGTCTCCCTCATTCAACCTAAAAGCTTCCATGGTAGCTTCAACGGAACTAATTTGGAGTACCTAGAGTTGTGATCACAAGTATCCTCCGTCTCTTCAGTTTACAGACCGTGGCTAAGAGTGTAGACACGTCATGTAAGTACTCTCAAACAATCAAATAATCAGCCCAATGTGACTCACTTCGAAACTTGTCTCGACCTAGGGAGCAACGTCGGAGCCGCATACTGGACCGCTGCCGAATGTAATGTCGCAATCATCTGTGCCTGCCTCCCTTTTCTTCGTCCCTTAGTCAACCGCATGTTCCCTCACTTTCTCTCCACAGACAGCTACCAGCGCTATACGCGAGATCCCACCAAAATAACTGGACGATCCCAACAGCGTCGCGCCGCCGTTGGACTGAACTCAAGAGATCCGGAATATGGACTCTTCACCATTGACATCGACACGAAGCGAAATGACTTGAACCTCGTTGATAGTAATAATAAGGCTCCATACGGTATAAATGGCGGGATCGAGGTGACCACGGAAATGACTCAAGAGGTGACACCATACGAGGAATCGTCTAGTAGTCAACGAGGGCTAATCATGCATCCGTGAAGATGGGTTGGTTCAACTACTAATAATAATACTAAGCAAGTGCCTACACGGCTTAATAGCGCCTTGACCGTCTTTTATTTTATGCTTTTCATTTTCCTAATTTTAATCATTAGCCATATATATACACTCCCATGATTTTCAATACTCGATATGATGATCATACACTAGTTATACTTTTTACTGCTCCAAATATATCATTAACGCACAATGAGTGGTGAGAATACGTACAAATTTATGGAGAACAGTAAATTACGATAGTATACAAAAGAACTATCCGAACAAACACAAGGATGCTCTTTTACACTTATACCAAAAAGAAAGGAAAAGGATAAGGCTTGGTACACAAACACCACATTATTAAGCCTACAAGATTAGTTAGCTAAGCTAAACTAAGGCCCTGACACCGAGATCTATTTCTACCAACTCATTGATTGCAGCCTGACCCCTGACCCAGCACAATTTCTGAATATCGAAAAAAGGGAAATTGATAAGGAAAACAAATCTCACAAGGGAGAAAGCACAGGGGGGGAAAGATAAAAAAAAAATGAAAAGAAATTTGAAACAGGTTTCCTAGAAGAAATCATTTTCTTGTAACTCGCTGATCCCGCCAACGCTTTAAAAGTAACAACAATACATAAAAAATATATGACCCAAACAAGAGAAGACTTTTCCCTAATTCTGAATAAACTCCATATAATCCATCAACTGGGTTGAAAAGTGGTATCACGTCAGAAACATCTGCGCCGGGTGTAAGATTGGAGAAAGAAGAGGGAGGAACCAAAGTATTCGAACACGCTAAAAAGAAAAGAAAATTATCATCAATAATTATTATTGCTGACCCAATTCCGCCAACTCCCGTTCTTTGGCTCGAAGCATCTCGCGCATCTCCTCAGCTTCTCGCTGAAGTTTTGCCCGGCGGTCTTCTCGGAGATTATCCAGTTCGGCCACCCCGGGCAAGGTTTGTTGTGTAGAAGGAGGGGCAGGGGCAAGAGGAGAGGGTTGAGGGTGTTGCTGGCGGGCAAGAGGAGCGAGGGAAGGATCTAATCGGGATTCGTCGCGGGAGTTAGGGTGATTTAAAATAGAGGAAATTGAGCTGAGACGGGCAGGGGGTGATGGATTTGTAGATGATACAATAGGTGGAAGTTGGTTTGACCCAGCTTCTAGGGTTGTTGGAATCGGCACAGCATCGGCTGCTGACGTGGTTTCTGCAAGCGCCCGCTTCTTGGGGTTTGAAGGGTTGGGAGATATGGAGCGTCGGCCGAACTGCGAGACCGGGGAGTGACGAGGAGCAGAAAGGCGATCTGGTTCTAGCAACCTCGGCGGTGGAGGATGATGCGGCAAGGTGACAGTGCTAGAGGTAAAGCCGGTGAAGTCAACAGGGGGTGGTGCGAAGCCAAAATGTCTTTGTGAAACTGGGGAAATCCGTTCCGTAGATATGGGTTTGAATTGATCTAGAGGCTCGGTGCTGTAATATCTGTAACGCTCATCATGTGGGTGTGCGAGAGTCGCGGGAGAGGCCGCCTCTGGAGAAGCAGATGATCCATTTGACGAGTGTGTTGCCGCTGTAGGAGATTGTTCACGCAGAGCAGGCACAACGCGCTTCCGTCGTTTGATGATGGTCTTTTTCATTGTTGTAGGACGATAGCAACCGTGGAGCTTATAGTACAACCCTGAGTTGGAAGGTTAGTCAATCGAGGAAACAAATATTGTGGCGCGCCTCTCCTCCATCTTTAAAAAAGAAAAAAAAAAGAGAAATAAAATGAAATAAAATATAAAGATGAAGAGAGTCGGGTAGGGAAAAGACGGCGAACTCAAACATACCACATGCATTGCAAATTGGATGGCCATTCTCGTCCCGTCGCCAAAGCGGCGTCACGGTAGTTCCACAGTTTTGACATGAAACCAACATATTTCCATCTGCCGGCGGGTTGCTTTTGGTCGTCGCTTCCGCCTCGGGTGCGGGAATGGGCTTCTCTTCCGGGTTTGTAGGCCGACTCCAGTTATGCACTGGTACATTTCCTCGGGGAGTTGACTTGTATACACGATTATTGTAAGCTGGGCAGCCATCACATCCTTCCGCTCCACCGGTACCGTTACAATTACCGCCACCAGGACAGGATCCAGTCGAGCCACGGCATCCGCCCTCATGGTGTGCAGGAGTAGAATCATGCTGGGGACTGGGGATTAGGCCATGGGGATGCGAGGCTTCAGGGCTAGGTTGTGTGCGATTCCGCTTAGTAGGCCTGGCAACGTTTCGCGCTTTCAAATAGAGGCCACAGGCATTGCAAATCATTGCTCCGGTAGGGGATCGCCGCCATAGAGGTGTACTCTTTGTTCCACAATTACTAAAATCATCGAGTCAGATTAATGTGCTGGGATTGGCCCCGATGATCAAGGGCAAGGATGCAAAGCTGGAAATTGAGAAGGGGAACAAACCTGCAACAATGCCCCAAGAACGAGGTGTCTTTCTGCGATTTCGGGGATGTCCTGTCAGAGAAAGGTCCAATAACAGCAGTTTCGGACGATTGGACCACCGGTCCATCCATATATTTTTCCGATTCATATTGAGAATGAGTTATTGCCTTGGATTCAAACCCGCGGTCTTCGTTGTGGTGTCGATCGAGGGGGTGCTCACGGCCGGCTTGAGCAGATGAGATCAACTGCTGAGCGGCATCCAAATCCTCCGCAGATGGGTGTCGCGTTACCACGTCGGGATTGCGAGGGAGCGATCGCATCGTCTCCATATGCGGTATCGATGCTAACATTGCCACAATCCACCAGTGCCTAGATATATATTTCCTGAAGACGCTGGGTTCTCCCCGTGAGTGTTGATCGAGGTAGGAGAGCAAGGGACTCCCGAAAATTGACACACTTGCTCGAGACAGACGGTCGGAATAAGGAGAGGGCCGCTTGGTCGTGTGTGAAGGTATGTCGTACCACAGTCGGGGCAAGGTGTAATGTATTGTATCACAAAGTCAAAAGTCGGTCAAGATGACAGTGCAGGAGAAAAAGAAAAGAAAAGTCTAAAGAAAGTCTGACTGGGATGGCAAATCGGGCGGAGCTGCACACTAGTGAAACTCCAGACCAAGCCAGGCTGAACCAGAAAAAGGAAGGATAAACAGCGAAAAGATGCTAGAATTAGGACTGAAAATTTGAGCGATCCAGGGGAGGAAGTAAAAGAGAGAAAGAATTAGGATTGAGTGGAGGAAGGACAACAGATCTGCCACGAAGGCCACCTGTGTTGGCTGCGGTTGAAGTGGCGATCTAAGCAGGCGTTGTTGCCGGACGCAGTGGAGTTCTGGTTGAACCAATAAGTGAGAAAGGAGAAAAGAAGGGGAAAAAAAAGACAGCAAAAGATCAAAACTTCCAAGTGACGACGAGAGGACTAAAGGTTTGGTTAGGAGAAACAAAAGAGAAGGAATAAGAAACAGTTTTGGAGAGGATGGGACAGATCGATCAGTAAGTAAAGAGGGAAGGAAAAGTGATCGGCGGCAACGGATGATCAATGGGTGAGATAGAATGTCGGATCAGATATGATGAAGAAGATGACAAAGAAGGTACATGTAGTTTATGTATGTATGCCAGATATGATCTGAAATGGATCACTGATGATGAATATACCGAAGCAGAAAGAAGGTGGCGAGATTGAGAGTTTGGGGGAGGACAAGGAAGAGGATAAGTGGTGAGGAGAGGAGAGGAGGAGGATGATGATGATGATGACGACGAACAAGTAATCGTATAGTAAAGAAAATAATCAAATAATAAACCGGGGGTAGACCTTGAATTGATCTTCCCTTGAAAGTATTGATTATTATTCTCAATTTGCCAGCGTTGTCTTTGCTTCTCCCAAACACGATGGGTTGAGTTTCTCGTTTTCTCCCAACCGTGTGGTGTGGTCTTATCGAAAACAGGTATTTCGTTATCGATCTCCCAGGGGGATCTACAACTGGGGTCTTTCACCACTTTGTTCTGCTCCTCTCTGTCTACCAATTTTTCTCTTTTTGCTTTTTCTCCTGCAGTCAAAGGGATTTCCGACAGGTCGGGAACGATAGTTTGGCAGGGTCCAAAAGTTTGGGCTCCTATTTTGATCAACAAACCGCCCCCCTATTATTGTTTTTGGTGTTTAAATCTTTTTTACTTGCTTGTAACAAAAATTTTTGATGCCAGTCTTTGGGTCTGGTATTAGATTTTTCATACCGTGACCTCCCAGGTCTCTCTGACATAACTTTTTTTTTTCTCACTACTCTCTTTGGTCCTCTTCCTCTTTTCCATTACTATTATTTGCCTCTTGATTGCCTACTTCTCCCCAGATCGAATCATCCGGCTCCACCGCTACCTAATATGGTATAGATGGTGGGTCAAGACGGAGTACGCTTTCCCAAAATAGGAGTTAGCGTTTCCGTGTTCAAATAAGCCTGATTTCTTTTGTCATGATTGGAGGAACCACATGCAGTTTCCAAGTCAGCATCTTTTCCATGTCCTCCATTGGCTATCCGGAAACCTTCGCTGGGTTTCTAGTACTTTGTAACCCTGTCCCTCTCGTTGATGGTGAGTGGTGATATTTACGGTAAAACTCAGAGCTCCACTTCTTTGTCAACTAGTCTTTTCTCGAGCCTCTCACTAGTACTAGTGGATATTGTTCAGTTGCACAAGAATAGGACGAGACTGCTGACTAGCGCCGGACTAGTTGTTATCTCCCCGATGGAGCTGACGAAAGACAGGTTTGATCTATCGTTCGTTTGATTGGGTGTTCCCAGTATAACCAGTCCCGTTTAGTTGGCCTCTTCCGATTGGCGTTGACTGGCCTTTTCTTTTCTTTTCCTTTCTTTACTTTGTCTTTTTTCTTTCTTTTTTTTTTTTTTCCTTTTTCCCTTCCTTTTTCCCTGCCTTTTTCCTTTTCTTTTCCTTTTCTTTTTTTTTTGGCTAAGCTGAAGCTGCGTTGGAATTAATAACAATGTGAGTGCAGTGCCTACTAGTATATGGAGTGTGTCCGTTGTGACGGGCGGGACATTTGTCCCTCTCCGTCGGACTATTCAGGATGCCTAGGTAACAACAATAATATTACGACTCGAGGACGGGGGCCTGACAAGACTTTTTCGTTACCACGATGGATTTGGATTCTATGCTAGAGTAATCGCTAGTAGTGAGTAGTAATTATGAACTCCATGATAAACTCACCTTTAGTTGCTTTGAATAGTTCGCTGCTGTCAACATCAACCACCACCTACTTCCTTTTTTCCTTCTTACTATTGGAGTACTATGAGGTAGTTAGGTAGTACTAGGAAGGTAGTAGTGATGATTTTTAAAAAAGTCAAATCAAATCAAATAAAGAGACATCCACAAAGAGCTTGTAATTCAGTCGTACATTTGTGACTCTATTTTATTTATTTTACCTTTCCATTTCCTTTCCTTCCGAAAAGGTTCTGAATCTGTGGGCGGTCGATCGTGGCGTGACTTACGGACAGAAAGAGGAGGGAATGACATGACGTGACGTGACAGGGAGGATGACATGCAATAAAACGCTGCTATGATATGATGATATGATATGATGGTATGGGATGGGCCATTTATTGATTTGATTGATTCCTCCCGAACCTGTCTGGGATGGTTTAATACTTAATATTAATGGTATTGTTGGAGCCTACAAACTCCTGAGAGTACACTGCCGTCCCGTCGTCCGCCCACCATTATTGCGAGGATTGTGACTTTTCCATACCTAGGTCCCTACTTGCCTAGGCTCCCTACTTAGGCCGTGGCCTATCTCAGGATGAACTAGTCGTTTACGTTGCAGGCCTAGCCCTTCCAAGTGTGATTATTGAGAGTCTGTACGGAGTAGTTAAAAAGGTTGAATTAGGGAGAGGGGGGTGAGGGGAAGACTCCATTTCCGCAAGGAAGTCAAGCAAACAAAGCCGCGGTGCCCTCAATCGTATCAACCAGTCCAATGAGATCTAATCTCCCCTCGTTTATCCGGATAAAGATTCTCGATGGCGTGCGGAGGAACGGAATCCCATGCCGTATGTTTTACACCTAATGTCAGCCAAGACGCTTGCTTCATCGAGGATCCCCAGACTGCGGTTCCGTATCTTGCCCCGAGTCTCATTAGATCAGATAGCCACACAGCCCCCTATTCGTTCGTCGTTCCCTGTCCTCCACAGACGGGACTAACGGGACTGTACTTTGGTGCCTCTGATACTAAGGTAGTCAGCAGGCAGATATGAGACCTATCGGTTAAATAGCCAACATGGATGTTCATTCGAAGTATAAATTATTACAATGACAAGACACAACCATGGCAATAGTAATAATACCACTAATAATAATAATATTTCGAGTGATTGAAGACAGGGGGGAAAAGAGAGAGAAAAGAAAAAAAAAAAAAAAAAAAAAAAAAAAACAAAGAAAAAAAAGAAATACATTGTGCACCCACTTGAGGGATTGGTCACAAAAATTGACTCAAGAAAAAGCTATAAATAAATAATGCCCAAGAAGATATCCATCTTTCTACAGACAGGTAAAATTATCCTGTAGATCCAAAGCCAAGCCTACCTTATGTTCAGCTACTATGGCCTCTACTTCACATCCTTGTAAATCTGAATCTACCACCCCAAAAAAACAAAAACAGGTGTCATTCGTCGTGCTCATCGATCATCGTACATCGCACAGAAGGGAAAAGTTCTCAAATTCATCAGAACTTGAATCCAACACGCTATTCTTCGGCCTTAGTAACGTCATTCGCGATAGGGGACTCGAAAATCATGACTACGTGCTGTGTAGCTCACGCCTCTCAAGACAACCCCTATGGCTCAAAACCAAGTGATCGCCGCTTTTAGACCTGTTCAGCACCCCAGCTCGGGTCAGACTCGCGCATGTTGGAGGGCGGCTCGATTGAAGGCATGAATTCCAGGCCGATGTATCCGAGACCGAGGAAGCCGACAATAGAACCAGCGACGTATCGGAGAGCGTGTCCGTGGAGCATGATGGATCCGACGAAAATGTAAACTACATGAAACCGTCAATATACTCTCTAGGAAATGTCTATACAATACGCAAAGTCACTTACAAACACCGCGGCCCAGGAAGGAGAAAAGGAAGGATGCATAACGGTAAACATAGTCGGGGACAGTAGGCAGGAACTCGAGACCAGCGACCACTATCGCAAGTAAGTATACTTCCTCCACAACGTATATAGCCCCTATCGGGCAAAGGTGTAGACTCACGAAGACCAAAAATAATCACATATATACCGACAACAATGGATCCGACGGTGGCAGGGAAGAATTGGGCAATACCCCCCAGGATCATAATAATGCCAACGGCAATATTAACGATGCGACTACAGGTCACCAACCCCAGTTAGAAAAGCACATAGCCCCATGTGATCACCGATAATCTATTAAAAAGGACGTACAAGATGTTGGAAAGATCCATTTTGCTGGTTGCCTAGCTTGTCACTTGGAGATCAAGGTTCTCAGCGGTGTGAATGGAGTGGTGTCGATATCGGACACAGCGCAACTCAAGCGAACGTTCGAGAATCGTATCAATTCTAGGTTCTTCTCGATCAGAATGGTCGGTTGACTTGATTGAGCTCACAAAATGACCGGGCGGAGATGTCGGAAATTGAGCAGCGGCAGACCTGAAGGCTGTTGACAGTAGGACGAGTAAGCTTCAGGGTAACAGGGTTGTCGCGTGATAGAAAGAAAGCTTCGGGTGTTAAGTAAACAAGGAATCGCAAGTCAGGGCGGGATCTTATTCTCCCAAATTTGATTTTGTACGTACAATAATGAAGAAACAGGAGAACAGGTGAGGATGGAAAATCAGGGAGACAACGACAGCAGGCTCAACCATCCAGTCTGGAGGCGTAACAAGCGGGTCTGCCAAGAGTTTACCTGTGATTACAGATGACTCAGCACAAACAGCTGTGCTGTCAGGCCTGACTTCATCAAAAGCTTCTCTTCATGTGGTTTAAATTTAGAATATCGGTTTCATCACTGTTATCTAGATCTTTGGTGATCCCAATTAAAAGTCCCCTATTGTCTATCGAGCATGCATTCCTCATGCTGAAACCGTTCCAAATCTCTGAGCTGAGGGACGGCAAGGAGCCTGAAATATGGATCGGCATGGTATTACCCACTTGCCCACATCCAGGAACAAACAACTTTCACGGCTTCACAGTGACTCTATATGTTGGCCTTTCCAATAAATTTGTATTGCATTTTGAAATAGATATATATATCTTGCGTGTACATATATATATATATGTCCTCTGACAGCTCTCAAAACTGGACCCTAAATTGCTAAGAGATCTCCAACTCTTTTCTCCAGTCTTGCAGCTGAAAGAGCATTAGCTAGTTTACTCATTCGCAAGGAATCTTGCTCCAAGTCTTCATAGATAGCATCCAAATCCGTTCCAATTCCGGCCTCCCTGGCAGTCTTCAAGCTGCGAGCATCAACAAATGGAGCAATCGCAGGCCACACGCTCTGCACATTGTTGAAAAACAGGTCGACGCCAACGTCCCCGAGTCCCTTGATCTCCTTGACTAGCTCCCGCGTTTTCTGGCGGTCGTAGTTTGCCTTCTTGAGGAGATTGTTGAGGTCTCCGTCTGCAATATACCGTTAATAACAACGCTCAAGACTAGGTACTGACTATAATTGGAATCCTAAGGGGTGGAGTAACAAACCGTATTTCTCATCAATTAATTCCACAAGGGACCCCATATTCGTAGCTCCCTGCTCTCTGTATCGATTGTAACCACCATCTTTCAAAATTATTGTTCGCTCCTCCCAGCTACTATCCCCTAATTTTCGGATATCATGAAGTCCAGCATCAATAACCTTGCTCACAGCTTTCTCGGCAAGGTTGTGCGAAATCGGGCGTGACTTCAGCATCGCATCAATGAGCATGGCAAGGATTGTCTTCGGTGAGTCAGTCAGAGGTTTCTCGGCAATTGCTGTGCCTTGCAGAGGAACTCGACCAAATTCTTCAATGGTTTTGTGAACTCTTTCCCCTGAAGGAGAGGACTTGCGTAGCTCTGCTCCATCATTCTCCTTATCTTCAGCCTCTACGTCTCCATCATCTTCATCTTCCTCATCTTCACCCTCACCATCTTCCCAGCCCTCCTCCTCATCTTCACCTTCCTCATTTTCCAAAGCCTGCTCCAGCTCCCTCTGCAACTCCTCATCGACATCTCTGCCCTCCTCTTCTTCCTCCACCTCCTCTTCTCTTTCCGCCTCTTCCGTCTCAGGGTTCGTAGCTTCTTCAACCGCCTCCTCCATCATACTTTCATCCTCATCCTCTTCCTCATCATCATCGCCAACAACTTCCTCACCTTCTTCACCCCTATACTCCTCAGGAGGATCGTCAAGTAGAGCTTCGGAGAGCTTTGACGTCTTCGACGGCGGTTGTAATTTTTCATCGTCCACATCCTCTTTCAGCTCCGTTGGGGTGTCTCCAGACTCCCACTTGCGTTTATGGTGATTAATACCATCATCTGTGTCGGGGTATTCTTCGACAATAGGGCGTTTATATTTCATTGTTATATTTTTAGGGTGTGTATATATCGTTAAACAAGGTGAATTGCGATTCCTTTGCTTTTCTGGGGAGAGGGGACGGGGTGTCACTTCTTTGGTGGTGCTGACTTGTGGATTTTTTTTTATGTACTACCCAGTATCCAACTTTATTTTCGATACGTCTCGGATGTGCTCCTAGGTAAATGGGGATTAATATCTTGTCTTGCATGGGGCTGGGACAGCAAAACACTGATTTTAGTTGATCTCATTGCTGATGTGGAGTGGTGACGTCGTAGTGACGAGATATCTAGGGTGTTGAAACCTGACTTTTTAACCTTTTTTGGGTCACATTATCCATTATGGGTGGGTAATTAATACCAATACTAAAATAAATACGATTTGACAGGTAGACAGTGGGTTTATTAACTTTAAATAAGAGTGTTCTTACGATATATGAAATATGTTCATTAGTTGTGGGTGTATATATATAGCCAGCTATATCAAACACATACTTCCTTACAGCTTAGCTCGAACCTTTTGATGCAGAGTTTCCTTCACCTGCTTCACTGCTTCTGCTGCACAGCCAAAGGATGACTGGTACCCAAATCCACCATGACCATAGTTATGAACAACAGAGACACCGTTGATCTTCTCTGTCTCAATTCGTGGGCCACCTGTTCGGAGAGGTCGTAGTCCAACACCGTGTCTAATTATATCTAGCCCCTCGATACCCTGTCCCTCGGAGATAAGTTCGGGGCAGATGGAAATAGCTCGTTTCATGATCCGGGTTGCCAGGTTCGGGTCAGGCAAGGGGTCCCACTGGTGCTTCTGGTAGCAACCGCCTAGAATAGTACCGCCACCAGCTGCGCGAGTCATCATGTAGAATAATTCGTCTTCTCCATCATCGGTACCCGAGATTGAGGCCATCCTACCGGGATCGTTCCGCACGAGGATAATTTGTCCTCGGCCGGGGTGAAGCTTCTCGTCGCAGACGCCACCTAGCTTTTTCGAGGAAAGGCCAGTGCAGTTGACAACAACATCTGCTTTCGTTCCAGAATGATGGGCGTCCGCCGCTTCTGCCACGTGCTTGAAGACGGCACGTTTGAATACAGTGCCGTTCTTTCGGCATTGACCAACTAGCCAGGGGAGATACACGGCCGTGTTGATACACACAGAGGTGAATGACTGAGCATTGTCAATCCCCGGAGCTAGCTGATCCTTGGGTATGACTTTGAACTAAATGGGGATTGCTGTTAATAAGCTATTCTCTCTCTCTCTCTCTCACCACTACGAGGAGGTGATTAATTCTGTTCGTTTGAGGGTGTACACATACATCAGGAACGACATCTTTATACCACGGGTTTTCATCAACCAAGGCCGAGAACCATTGACCAGTTGGTGTTCCTTGGTCCTTCTTACGGTTGTAAACGACCGTTTCTGCTCTCGGTTAGAGCTATATTCAGAAGCAACTTGATAGCCTACGGCGTGGGGGATCGTACCTTGGAAATGTATACCGGCCTCTGGATGCTTTTCCGTCAGTTCCTTCAGAGGTTGCCAGGTTTCGCGCTCCCATTTGGCATGGTTACTACCGGGTTCACCCGTTCTAGAGATATGTAAAGGTTAATGTCGTCAAGGGGAAATTTTCCTTTTATGAATAACAATAACTATTATAATAAAAGGGAATTACCAGGGCACCGTACGGAAGATAGTTGGCACCAGCCCACGGAGAACAGTATTCAATATCATAATCACCTGGCATGTGTTTGGCGACCACAGTGATGGAATTGGACGGATCCTGGGACAGCAAATAAGCCGTAGTGAGACCAGATACTCCAGCGCTGTTATCCGGGCTGTTAGCTACCAACTGATAATCGAAACTTGAAGTTCGGGGGAAGATGCTAATCCTACCCAAGGATTACAATGTTTTTTGTCGGCATTTTTGATGTGTGATATATTTATTTTTTTTTTATGACAAGGGGGATTTATATCTCGTGCCCCGGCAGACAAGTTCCCGGTTATGATAGGAGTCAGTGGTTGAGAAGAATGAAAGCGTAAAATCAGGGAAGAGTGGGAGTAAATAGATAGTTAGATAGCGAGCCACTAGGTAGAGAATCAAACCATCGCCAAGCAACAGGCGAGGTAAAGCGGGCCAATGTTGCATGGCTCGTATCTAGCCCGATAATCATTATTTAATTAAGCAATCATAATAATAGAACGGTAGACCCAGGTATTCTGTTTGACAGTTCCCATTATCAAATGGGACCCGATAGCAATCCAATGTGTCATGGAAACCTCACGGTTACGGAGAATTGGAGTTCGGTAATATTAGTACAGACATATACATACCTCCCCGCTTTCGGTCAATGCTCTGTACTTCAGTTCATTCCTCGTCTAGTTCAAGATACATACTAATGATTGATAAGATACGGAAGTAAATGTTATCATCCCGCAGATGATCAATCGATGCTTATGGGCTTCGATCTCCGAGCCCGGCCATGACGAATATATTTTAAAGTACTAAGATACGTCCAATTGAGATTGGATGTATTTTGTATCATTACCTTACCTCCTGGGTACACCGTACTCAAGCTTTCGGGTTCCCTTCCGGCCGAGCAATACCTGTCAAGCAGACGCCGCGGCGGTATGCGCCAATAACCGTTGCTTTTTCTTACTCACCGCCTCTCTACCCCTGTCATTTTACCCCTCTTATCGGGACCGCTTATTGATCTTATCTCTGGTCACTCTATTTCCCGTGTCCAGTTTACATATTGGCGATGAGCCCGAGCCAAAAAAGCTTCGTTTTTATGTCTTGAAAGCGAAACTCGTTATTGAGCTTGAGTCTAGTGTTAGTAAGAGAAGATATTCCTGAAGTCTCATGATCTGGGTCGGCAGTGGGCGGAGAGTCTTGCATTCATATATGCAGATTAACCAAAAAGAATAGTATTTAGAAAAATTAGTGAGGAGGGAAAGGATATTCGAAAAAATCCATACCCCTCACCACATCAATTCAGAAGAGGGAAATATCGACTTCTATAATCATTTTTCGCTACCATATCTGGTAAACTGCACGAGCATAACTATGACTTGCACATAAGAAGCCAACCCCTCCACTTGTTCAATTTCTTGGGCATGCAATTTGTTTGATATTGGTGGCGAGACTAGTCAGGATCCGATAAAACCTTGCTACGTATATATTTACATATATAGCACCCGCTTCAAGAGAGCTTGCCTTGAACTGGTTCTTATTCTATTGATCATAACACACAAGTGAAAAATCACTATCCGTTTACTACGAGTAATAATAATCTCCGGTTGTTGTTGCCGGCGCCGTCATATCAACGCTAGATCACAGCCATCTTATGCAGATGGTCTCAACTAATTGACATCTTAAAAGAGGGTTTCGAGAGCCGCGCGACGTCAGTGTTTATGTATTGATTCAGGAAGTTCGACTGTCTTGATGCCGATACCTGCTATCTCGCACGACTGTTTTGCTATCGCACAGCTCTACGTCCAAGGCGGAGTTGCGAATGTCAGGCTTGGAATCCTCGAGGCTAGAGCCATATGATAAAGATCCATACGATGAAATTGAAATACCTGTTATCAAGGGTTTGACACGTTAACTCCCTTAGGTGGAAGTGTATTGGATTCTTCTTCCTTGAATCTGCTGGAGCTCCTAGGAGAGAAAGAGAAATGGAAGATAGACTAGTACTCAGCCCTAGAGCACACAAGGGGTTCCCGCCCTCCAGTACTGGTATCATGAATGGATGGTATACTCTATGTCCTCTCGTAGGTATATTTAGATTAAACATCCAGCTATTGGTAATTCAACTCGCTGATTCGCCTTTGGTCAACTGTGGAAGACCCATCAGGGCCCTCCCCGCAAGGGTTCCTGGTGTAAGTGTTCCCCTGTTTTTCACCCACTATACCAAATTAGGTAATTCCCTGTTATGACCGCCCAGTACGCACAATACCATACGCGGAATATAATACGGCTGTGGCTGGTGGGTATTGTACGGGTTGTGTTAGTACGGGCAGTATAGTCAGGTAAGCTCGAGTCAAGTTGGGTTTTCTTCCGCAGTCTCCGCGCGCGCTCTTTTCTTGAATAAGGAAAGACTCGCTTCTACTTCACTATTCAATCGCCCCAAAAAGAGGTCTTTTGTGTTATTCTGGAGCGGAGTCGGTAGGAGGAGACGTGATTATTTTCTCTTTTTTGGCTTTTCTTCCATTCCTTAACCCTAGTATTTCTTTAACTTTCCTTCTCCCACTCCTTCGTCCGGCTTCCACTTTTCTTTTTCTTCCTCTTCCCCGTCTTCATTCGACTGCGGCCCACCGGATTCCCTCTGCTTGACGAGGCCTTTATACGTCTTTCTTTTTCCCCAAATGAGGGTCCTTAGCCGGGTAGGGCTTCTTGAATAATGTCAGATGTCCCCAAAGCTGGCAGAATTGTGCCTATAATCACCCCACGCCAACAGAGCTCCTCAAACGAGAGCTTGGTCAAGCCGCCCTCCCAATTACAGCAACAGCCCCCTGCACAGTTGCCCCAGCTATCCCGCCCCAAATCATCCAGAAGCACACGCGCCAAGGCTGCAGAGATAGAATACCTAGAGCTCCCTTGCCTCAACGAACTAGGCCTCTATGCTCTTCCCACCGAGGGTGATGGTAATATACATCCCCCTTCGTCTTTCCATTCCCACCGAGGATGCTGCCTCCCTCATAATATGTCCCTTCTCCTCCAATTGGACTGGAGAAGATTGAAAGGTTTCAGCCTTGTCTAACAGTGCAATACAGGTAATTGCCTTTATTACGCGCTGTCCGACCAATTGTATGGTGATTTTACTCATGCAGAGCAAATTCGTGTTCGTCTCGCGGATCATATTTCTGCCAACCGAGAGTATTTCATGAGCTTTATCGCAGCAGCTGGTGGCGAACGTAGGGCTCCCCGACGTGCTGCCGCATCCGCTGCCAGATATGCGTACTGTTCGTCCTCATCGGCAAGCCCTACCCCTCCCTCCATCAGAGATAAAGAGCGAAGCTTCGACTCGAAGGTTGCGGAGTCTCGGAAAAATGGTGTCTGGGGCGGAGCAGAGGAAATACAAGCTTTTTGTCAATCATACAAAAAGGATATCAATGTCTATACAATGTATGGCATTCAGAACTTTCGTGATGTTCATGCTCCAGGAAATGAGGAACGTGATACCCTACACATTGCATTTCATGTAAGGATTGAGCATCCCTCTAACTAAAAGCCAAGTCCCTGCTACAAAGTAGATAAGCTAACCCTAATTATTTACCTAGGATTTCCACCATTATTCCTCCGTACGACATTGCAATGGCCCCCACACTGGCTTACCATGCATCTCCAAAATTGATAAAGACGCCCAAAGTAAGGCATCGTCCGTGGAGCCTACCGTTGTCAACATGGCCACTCCGTGGAAGATATCTGCTATTCAAGAAGGCCTAGGAGGGAAATATGACCGGGAGACAATCGTGGATATGCTCCAGCAATGCCGTGGGAACTTGGATAGTGCATTCACGAACCTCTTAGGCGAAGATGCCAATTCACAGCCACTAGAGGCGGCAACATCCCGAGCAATCATGAAATCACGCTTTCAACCTTCTTCACGATCTTCATCGCCTTTCAGTACTGGTAGTAAACGCTCAGCAGACGATAGCGACGCAGAAGATGATCCTCGCCCAGCCATTCGCCGCAACCGAGTACGTGAGCAAAAGAGACGTATCCTTCCTGATGTCACGGTTGGCATTGCGTTTAGAGACGATCAAAACGACCTGGTTTCCCTACGTCTTCGGGTTAGTCCTGATAAAATCGCCCAAGAATCTGTGAAAAAACATACCAAAGACCGCTCAGAGAGCACTTCTTTTGAGTCAAGAGAAGACAGCCCCGTTGTGCTAAAGAAAGACAAGAAACATCAGATCAAACATGATACGGCTTCCAGCGACACCTCGAGCCACAAAATCGAGCCGAACACCGAACCGAAGCTACGGCGGAGCCAACGTCTCACCCGAAGTCGCAATTCTTCCAAGGCTTCTTAATCATCTATTCCCCATTTCTAATTTTTCGCAACTTTCTACATGCATTTCTTCTTGGATCCCATTCAACAATATGCGGAATCCTCATCGCATTTCATTCATCCCATCATCTATTTCAGTTAATACAGGATTGCATCACACGGGCATTGGTGGTCTATGTCGTCATTTTCTTTCATACCTTTTTTTTTCCTCAAAAAAATCTCTTTGTTATAGAGCGTCCTTGAGCCAGCGACTAAGCGGTTGTCTTTGAATTTTTCCCCCAAATATTCGACAGCATTCTTTTTTTTTTTTCAACTTATGTGTGACATGGCAGCCAGCGCTCCCAACCACACATGAGCATTACGACGATTTTCTTGATGAGGCGTTGGTCGATGGGACGGGATTTTTCTTTTTTACTTTAGCATTACAAAACGGAGCCTTGCATTGGGTTTAGGTACACCGTTAAGATCAAAAACGGGGTTAAAACTGGAGGTTTTTATGAGGCTCTTGCATTTTTCATATTATCCCACCCCTCCCTCCTGATATGCACATATAGGGGACACAACACATCCTAATGGACTCGACATTGCATATTTATCATGGCTGATGACGGCGCTTATTGGTCTTTTTCTTTCCTCTTTTTCTTTTCGTTGCAATACGATACCGGAGTTGGTTGGCTATGGATCCCGGATGTCTTGTTTTGTATTTATTCTATGGACTAGACCTGTGCTAGAGATCATGTTAAATCTACCGGACAGAAGTCTTTCACTTTGCTTTAAATTACTTGAAGAACTCGGTTTATTCCACCTATAAAGTCACACATTGAACGAAAATATATATACTATATTGTATTCTCAAATGCCCCAGTGCAGTGGACGGTACAGTGAGAAGATTCCCAAAATATAATGTATAGTTAGATATATCTAATTGAAATATGGATTAAATATACATGTTTAAAATCTGCTATATCAATCCCAAGACCAAATCATAGCAAAAGTCCATAGAAAGGATACATTGCGCCATCACCTTAAATATAATCATCAAGCGGTAAAAGTTTAGAGAGAGAGAGAGAGAGGCAGAGAGAGGAATAGCTCAACAAATGAAAAAGTTCGGTATCCATGGGTCTTCAAAGTAGGGTTAGGGTGGGTATCTTGAATCAATATAGATAGAAAAAAAAAATAAAAGAACATGGGAGAATATAAAACGAGGTAGAGGAAGAAAGGGTAAGAAAAAAGAGAGAGAGAAAGAAAAAAGCCCACAAGCCATAGCTAGTAGTTCTAGGCTGGAAGCGGATACAGCAGTGGGACAGCTGCTTGCTCGAGGGAAGTCCACCGAGGGGCGTTTGTTTGGGGGGGGTTGTTCATCGACTCGTAGAAGATATGCTTCGGTTATTTGCCGAAGTGAGGCATTCGGAAGGAGAAGGAAGATACCAACTATGACCAACACACACCCGCGGGAGAGGGTTGTTGTAGTGCTTTGTTCAGTGGTTACTCAAGGATTTTTATGGATGTGGTGGTGGAAGTTCGAATCTGGGCGAAGACGGATTCCTGGTGCATAACAAAGGTTGTAGAGCTCATCAACATAGGTATGTGAAGTCATATCACCCGCAACCACAGTGGTCAGCGATGAATGCCGCCCAAAAGCAGACTCGACTGCCGGTTCTTCAAGCTTTGCAACATCCACCTTCACCTCCCGCTGGACCATGATATCACCCAATGGAGTCCTATCGGTGAGAGTTTCCTGGGAGATGGTGCGAGTTTCGGAGCCAAGCTGTTTTCGAGATGGCCAAAACCGAAGAGCAGAACGGAGTGACGGAGCAATGTCAGACTCAGTGGCTGAACTGGACCGAATATTTGAAAAGAGAGCACCTTGGCTTAGTTCTTTTGCAAGTCCGTCTCCATCATTAATCCCTGCGTTGACCTGTTGTTGAATACGGAAAAGACGATGAGGGGCAAAAATATAATCTGGATTCGAAACACGAGTGTCGAGTGATCCGACGGCGCAAAATGCCAAGATGATACAGGATTTATTATCGGAAATTTTTGTGCTTCGACAGGGAGCAATCAGAGGACGTGGTGAAAATTTGGATACTGCGTTGATATCTGGGGGGAGCGAGGTATAAAGTGTGGATATAGCGTTGATTAATTGTTCACGGAACTCATTGACTTCTCTGTATTTCCGCGCATTGGCAGATTTAAGCCAATCCAGACATGTCAACATAGACCATCCTTCCATACGAGAAATCAGTTCTAGGTGAGGAACCAAGAGACGCTGAGTCGCTAAAGTTGCTGAAGGCAATGGATTTCCGGTGCCCTTTGCTGTCAGCACTTCAAAATGGTCGTGCACCGTGGGTCGCATAATATATGAGACTAGGTGAACTCCTGATTCAAAGTTTCGATGAGAGGCGGCGAAATCCCGCATATCTTTCAAGTGTAGGCTCAGGGCTGTTGGTGAGACATTCATACGGCGGGACAGGAGTGATGTAACATTGTCGATTGCCGTAAACCGGAAACCTGAAGCTGAGAGACGGGAGGCTTCCTGCTTTTGTAACTGACGTACTGTAAACATCAACTGGCCCCTGCCAGCACGCAGCCGAGAATAGCCCATTCCGAGCGTGAAACGCGATGACGGACTCGAGGTAGTCAAAACGTCGTCGTACAAAATACCTAGATCTTCCAAAGGTAGTCGGACGACATCAGCAAGATCCTGCGCAGCAACACAAAAATGTCGTTTGAATAGTTCATCAAAACCAGACTGTAGCTCTGTTTCTTGATCAGAAGTCGCCCCTTTGGTGATATAGTGTTCTGTCGTGATCTTTTCCACTTCTATCTGCTCCCTCATAAACGGAACCACGCTTTGTATCAACTTCCAGTTCCTGCTCGCCCGAAAAGCCCAAAGGAATGCGGGATGTGTCCGTGTGAGGTCGTCATCATTGAATGTCTGCGCGGCTGTTGTTAGGATATGGTAGGTTGTGGGAAACAGGCTATGAGAGAAAGGGAAGAGGAAGGGGGGGGGAAACAAACCCTGCCGATATATCGGTCAACAATTTTTTGACTAGGGAGGAAAGCGTGGGGAGTGACCATCACTCGTCCATCCGGGTCAAAGAAGATACTAGCCAAGACGAGTTGTTGTGCTCGGGCGCTTGACTTCCTATGGCTCCCACCTGCAGCGATAGCGCAGGCTGACAAGATTCCACAAGCAACACAGGCCTATACGCTATTAGAATAGACACCAAGGGTATTGACTGAATAATAGTTAGAAAATACTAACCAAGACAGAACATATAATCACTGTTTGACTTCGAGAGAGCTGGCCACCGTGCTGGACGGATTCGTCATGCTCCCAGTAAGCTGTTCCAGCGGCAGCGGTCCAGTGCATTCCCGACACAGCAAGAGCCAAAAAACAACCACAAATACCACGCCTCCACCAGCTATCTGTCCAAGTAGCTCTCCATCGAAAAAATACCCCCAGAGCAGCGGTGCTAGCAAAAACGGCGATGACGGCAGCACCAGCAACATTGGCAGCCTTATAGGTGCATCGATAGTTACTGATACCGAGCTGGCCAATGTAATGCATGCCACAAACGGAGCCACCAGTGAGCACCCCACCCGTCAGGATACGAAGGTAACCAGCCTTCTCACTTGTCCCAGTAGCATAGAAAGCGATAAGCAAGACGCACACGGGTAAAATGAAGGAGACGCCTGTGAACGACATGCTGTATATGACTTGGATTGCGGGGCCTCCATTACCAAGCACGATTGCACGGTTTCCGATAAAATGCATGCACCATATACCTATTCCTCCCATCGTGATCGAGGAGGTTAGCAGCAAGTACCTAGATCAATTGTTAGGTCAAAAGGAAAAACACAAAAAAAAAAAAAAGGGCTTTGTTCCGCTTAAACATCATACCAATTATACAAACCAGCCCTTGACGTCCGTCGATGGAGGAGTTCCAAGGTAGTTGTAGATCCCATAAAACTAACTACATATGAGAGGAAGATATAGCCTGGTAGGTAGGAAACACCGACTTTCCCCTCAGGGGAGCCGATCGCATTCGACATGGTGCGAATGAGTGTATGGATGTGATAGGGACTTGAAAAAGCAGATCATTGACTCTTGTAAAAGAATGAATGCTCCCTCATAATGCTCAATATTTTGGCATTTCTAGTGGCACCAAGGATACAGTAAGGAGAGGGAAAGTGTTAGGAAATAATAAGACTGATAGATTGAGAGGTCTGGACACCCTTGTAGCAGTAAGACCTTTGTTAATATATTCCATTCAATCTGTGGCTAATACTCCACACGGCCTTGCTACCCTAGGTGGGTTAGGATGCCGCGTCCCAAAGGTAGTAAATTTTTGGAAAAGGATCTTAACGAGGGACAGATAACTAACTGTAGTCACCACATGTCTCGGCTTGACATGCATGGGTCCTCTTTACTCGGAGAATTCCAAATTTTTGGAACAAGACAGGTACAATGAGTGGTCCATCGTTCTGGACGTGTTACAATAGGAAGCTAGTGTAAAAATTTTCATAAAAATTAAAATTGAAAATAAATGAATAGAACTTAAACTTCTCCCTCGCGATCATCCCAAAATGATCGTGGCTGTGGACAGTGTCATTGGGTTGGATATCTAGATCAGATCGGAATTAGCGAAAAGGAACGATGGGGCGCTAGTTAGGTTCAAGGCTTCGAGCCCATTCAGCACGGTCTTCGACCACCAAAGGAGCTGCAAAGCGGAGACTTCTCGAAACGAGGTTAGTATTCACGCTAAGGAATTAGAACCCTGGATTCTAATTGCCCAAACATCCCGAGCAGCTTTCAAAGGGATGCTTGGAAACATTTTTCAGCTCCACGAGGCCTCGCCTAGATACGTAAGATGGGGAAGCCCACTCTGGATCCAGTTTCATATCTTAAAACGTTCATTATTCTCCCTTTTTTTACTCTTTTGTTTTTTATTTCTTTTTTTGGGTTTGCTGTCTTCGACCTGGAGAAATCTTGATGATACCCAAAATTGGGAGGCTTAGTCAAAACACAAAGTGTTCATGCAGCAATCTTCTTCTGGTATATTTGTAAGATTCTAAGCCCTGTTCCGTGGGTCTGTGCAATGATAACGAGAGCAAGCGATTGGGACTTAAGTCAAAATATTATTTGTTTTTAACAAAACAAAAAGAAAAAAGACAATGGGTTCATAAACAATTGGAGGATAAAAACTCGCCTAATTTAGGCCCGACTTGACCAAAGCACTTAGCACAGTAGGCTACAGCCGGAGACACTCGGTAGTACACGAGATTTGATCGAGTCAGAGTGGGGGTTCCAAGGAACCGTGAAAGAATCCCTGGATGAAATGAGACGGCTAACCAGGTAGTTTAATTAATATCGCTTTTGGGGGTTATAATTGGAGCGGAAAAAAAAAAGAGAAAAGAAAAGAAAAGCCCCAATTAATAATCGCGTTCTAAACGAATGCCGTTAATTTAATAACCCGGATGGCAGTAATAGAAAATAGATGAAAGTGCCAGATGGATTGGATGGAGGAGGTGGATGAAGGTCCATCTGTCAAGGCATTGGAGAGACTTGGTTCCATTGGTCAGATGACTTCACAGGATCGAGGCTTGTCTTAACATAGTTAGCGCGAGGAGTACTAGCCATTAGCGAAGGTACCTCGAGTAGGTTGAAAACACACTTAGCACAGGAACGAGATTTTCGATCACCACGAGGGATCGTGACTCCTGAACACTGCCGAAGATCTCAAATTCTATACATCACATCTCTCTCGAACTGGTTTAAGCCCGAATTTGTCGCGAGAAATTACCACAAACCTCTTACTCGGCGTAGATTTCCGGCCCCAAATATTGGGTGAACAGCCTCATCAACTCGGCTACCAGCCAATTGGGGTGTATGATTCATCAGACTTGACATGGGAAGGGGGGCACTTGCATTTACCTTCTATTGTATGGAGCCTTGTAGTATATTGTATATTTTTCCTTTCTCTCCTCGCTCTCTTTGCTCTTTTTGGCTCTCTTTTTGACTTTTTACCACGTTGACGTTACCTGTCTTCCTCCTTACATTGACCCACCCGAAAGCTTTCTGCTCAATCTATGGTTAGGAGACTAAGTGACTAGAATGATCTCCATTTATATTGAAAAACAACCCAGTCAGCTTCCTGTAGGATTCATCACGGTACACAGTAGTTTAAAAAATAATAATGCAACCGAAAGACCAATCTGCTTTTTGGAATCCTTTCGTGATGCAAGACCAACAAGAAAACGAGGTTTGCATCCTGTAGGACCTACTGGGTACTTTCTTTCTTCCTTGTTTTATTTTCTTCCATTTTCCAGTCAGTCTTGGCCCACTTGTGGCTTCAAGGTTAACCAGTCCTGTCCTCTTGAAAACAACCCCTCCAGGATCCATGGTTATTTTTCACCGGGTGACTCGGAGATGTCTCCAAAGTCACGCCCTGAATTTCAGTTCTTTTCTCTCTCTCTCTCTCTCTCTCTTTCTCTTTGATCTCTTCGGAAACACTAGGCTGCTATCCATAGTGTGTTTAATTTATTATGTAGGGTGTATATTAACATTTCACACCAAACGGCAGCTGTACTAATGAATTACAGCCAAAATAAGGAGCCCATGGTCGAGAAGGTAGGTATATATGCACTACGGCTGAATTATGGATACAATATGATCGAGATATTAATTTGCGGATACCCATGATGCTGGGTAACTCATAACAATATATTAATCTAAATTAATAATTCCTTATAGGAAACTAATTAGCATTGGTGACAGATAAATGAAATTGATCAAGTAATAAAAAGGTCTACTCCAAGTGTTTCCATTCTCTATGGCTGTACCGGCGCCACCCTTGATCCTATCGTACACGCCTCTTCCCCATCGGGCAGGTCACCGAGTCCAAGACCCCGGATCTCCTGTGTTAGTGGAATAGGAAGTCCACTGTATTTGGCTAGAGGATTTTCTGATCTTTTGTTCCATTGGAATTACCTCGGATCTAAGAAATATTATACAGTTGACATTTGCTATCTCGTGCGCCCCCCTCCCCCGCCCCCCGGGAACACAACATGGCCACTATCGCTCTTCGTATTGGCCTGGTTGCTTCCTGCTTATCTTGCAGATATAGTGAAGCTCATATAGCCTTGTCCAGTGATCTTCGACTCCTACTAAAAATATAAGCTAATACCTAAGTTTAATAGATGCAGATAACATTCTTCCACAAAAGGTAGAGGAGGTGGTCGGATTTTTTTTTTTTTTTTTTTTTTTTTTTTACACTTTTAAACTCTAATATCTAAACTACCAAGGCAGGTAGTAGTGCCCAGTAACCACCCCCAGCTACCTTAATTAGCTTCCCAAGAATAATGATCCCAACAAAACGAAATGTCAAGATTCTCCACTCGAAAAGGGAGAAGAAAAAAGAAAATAAGAAAAACATACATATTCAGAAATCAAGACTCAATAGGACATGCCAAGCCAGAGAAGCACAATCTGTGTGTTGTGTCTAGAACCAGATAGCCACAGCTATCACCTGGCAGCCATGTCTGCTCCCCAAACACAGTCTCTTGACTTTCTCTCTCTCTCTCTCGTCTCTTTCCAAATTAATTCCCAACAAATGCAAGTCAATAATACCCAGATAACTACTAAAATAGGGGGTTGAAATTAATTAATGAAGAAAGAAAGAGACTGGCATTCATTATCCAAATTCAGGTAAGGGTGTTTTTTCTTTTCTTTTTTTATTTCTTGCAAGGAAGGGGGAGGGGGGGTTATGTCGCCATAATAAATAAACCTTGTATATGTACTATACCACCATCCATCTCCGAAGTAATACATATTATTATTATAAGTACCTAGGGTATGAAGGCTTACGGAGTATATATGCCTTATATATTCTAGATTAGTGGATTCGCTTACCTTGCAAATAATATTATTTAATATCATAGCAAAATCTGTGAGTGTCCTTAACGAGATAGGAAATACAAGGATTCCCTTTCCTATAATAAGTACTACTAATAATAAATAAATAAACAAAATCAAAACAACCACCACCACCATCCTCATCATCATCATCATGGATAGGTAACCACCCTTAATCGCCTTAAACACAAAGTGGCAAACCCTGACTCGTACGTATATTATGCTTATCAAATAGTTAGAGGGGACAGGAGGAGAATGACCATGTGGAAACATGATTAGGAGAGGGAAAAGGGGAGAACAAAAACAAAAAAAAAGCAAAAAAAATAAAAAAAGGCCATAAACTAGTTGTGCAATAACCATAGGCACATTATTCATGAGACTATCATGCATTAAATCATATGCAGCCTTGTATCTAGCAGTAGTACGTACCTGCATTGTCCACCTACTAGGTAGGAAGTTAATAAGTACTATGTACTCCATACTCCCTCCCCTATATGCACCATGCAATGTCCCATGCATAACCAACAGATAGATAGGTACGGAGTACCTATCTATAAATGTGCTGCAATTGTTCTATAACGTCTATCATACTATTAAATTTTAAAGTCAATAAATATAAATATATATTTATATATTCCTAAATACTGATAACTAGCTGCCTTATTTGTCTTGTTCATACATTTATTTCAGTCCCAATTAAAGTTGACCTTCGAAAACTGTTGTTGTAGAAGGGCTTATTACCACCACCCCCGCCAGTGATAATTACGAAAAGGAAAAGAAAAGAAAGCCAAATAAACCCAGCCTAGTCTTTCAGATTCTTGTTCTTTTATCTGTTCTAATTTATTAACTAGAACCTACATATCAATAATTGCTGTACCACCTACCTACTTCTAGTTCTAGAGTCGAGTGGAGACTCTGATTACCTATTCTTGAAATCAAGGTGTTCGGTGTTTGGTGTCTGCTACCTTCTGATTTAAATGGTAATAGTAACCCGTACCTTGGGTCTTAAAAATTTTTATTATTATTGATTTTTTTTTTCTTCTATAAGATATCAAACCCGGACATATTTAGAAACTTATATATTTTGAGAGGTATGGTGTACATTGGCACTAGATTGCATTAAGGCTGCCCACTATCTAGTTCTCTGAGATGCAGTACAAAAGGTATCAAGGGATGCGCGGTCATGATCTCTCCCCCCCAAAATATGTCGGAGAAAAGAGAAAGAAAATAACAAAAAATACAGCCACCACCCTTTCAAAGCGTTGGATTATCCGCAATTATTAAGCAAGTAGGGCCTTAATACCAGCCTCGATGGCAGGAGGGTTGGCACCAACAACTTCCGTTATTTTTTGGCCGTCCTTGAAAAGCATGAAAGTTGGCATGGCACGGACGCCAAGTTCAGCGGCAACCTCAGAAAGCTCGTCAACATCTATCTGGTAGAATTTGGCGCCGGGGTATGTCTCGCTAAACTGTTGGACCTTGGGGGCAATGGCCTTGCAAGGCCCGCACCATTCGGCATAGCAGTCGAGGACAACAGCGCCTTTCGATTCTAGGATCTTTTCCTTAAACTCCTGCTCACTGTTTGAATAGGGAAGAAAAGGCCCGGTTAGTAAAGAGACATTCAGATGAAATTGCTACGTCTGGGATTATGGGAGTCATTACGTACGATCTGATTGCCTCGAGTGCGCCCATTGTGGATGATGTAGGTGAAAATCGGGGAATAGGGGTGTGAGAGAAAGGGCGAAGATTGGATGCGCGTGAGGGAGTCGACGCTGGGATTGCTCTGATCGAATGTCTGGCAAAAGCTGATGGGAGAGAGGATATAAGACGAACGGAGGCCACAGTTGAAGGTTTTAAGCTATGAACTCGGAGGGTGACGATTAGCTCTAAATGAGGGGCAGAAGAAGGAGGGGCAAATATCAATTTTATAGTGGGAGAATGACGTTGCACCACATGGGCCTGGGTGGGTTGACTAATCAACGAGGTTCTGCAGTTCACGCCTGGAAGGGAAGTCACTGGTAGACGGTGGAGGGTTCTCTTAGAAGCTTACCCAACAATCTGGGAGGCACGCAGAAGACTAAATTGATTTGTCACGCTAAGATGAGACATCTTTGGAATGATTACAGGGTGTTGAGACCAATTGGTTGGCTGAAGATATTGTCTGGAGAGATTCGAAGGGAGGTCTGGTGCATTTTGCCTCCCTATTTTCCCTACTTTTTGGATTTTTTCTCACAGGATTAAAGCGGCAGCAAATGACGTGATTTCACCGCTTATGAATCCAGCCGGTCTGGATGCGGCTGTTATGCCTAAGGCATCAATCTTACCAGATAAGCCTACTTGTATATACAAGGTGGAGCAAAATTCCATACTTGATGAATACATGAGTTCTACAAGTATACTAGGTGTCAATAATTATTAACAAGTTTCATTCAATGAATGGATAATACACGTGACCGGGTACCAGGAGCGACTAGCGATTATGATCATAACAATAACCCTGGGTAAGGGTAAAAAAGTTAAGCGTCCAAAATAAATACGACACTAGGGTATAAGATTCAGGAAACCAAAAATGAGAACATTTTCAAGTCTATCAAAAAGCATAATCCACAGAAATGGTAAAGGGACCTTTCGTTATTTAGGATTCAAAGCACTCATTCAAACTCTCGCTGGTGTGGGGTATCAACAAACTCAAGAAACAACAATGCCCACCGATAAATACTCAAACCATATTAGAAACAATTCTTCTTTTTTTTTAACGGGGAAGGAGATCCTCAATTCTCAAAGGGCATAGGTAATGACTACCTTAATTGCCAGCGTGAGAATAGGGGAAGCAACAAAGAATACACATAGAGAAGAGAAAAGGGGAGGGGGCACAAAGGAAATATTCAAAAGAGTGGCAGCGAGTATATACTCGCTCTAGGACTCGTTGGACACCAATGCTAAGAGCATTAGCCTCATTGGATTGTTTCATGAATAGCTTTTGAGCTTCTAAAAAACTCATAGGCCAGGATGGTAGGAAGATCGTCATGAGAGATGCGGGCTGCTATACTTGTGACCTGGTGCAAAGTGAATTTCTGGGGAATCGTCTTCAATGGGGCTGTATTCATCCTCTGCAGATATTGGGGACAAAGACCGCACGCTATTAAGAAGGCCTTCATTCGATCGTGGTCGCAACGTTGGATTCACGAGCACAGGTCGCTTAGCGATCTGTCCATGCCAAGTCTCCTCATGGGTCTGGCTTGACAGCTGAACTGTGTCCAAGTCTTTATCTTGCTGGTCGCTTGCATTACTGCTATCCGCGCTAACTTCACCAGCAAGTGTTCCAAAGTTCACAAGTTCATCTTCATCCAGGACTTCATCACAATTGAAAGACTTGTCCTGTTCTTCGTCCATCTTATTCCTAGTGGAACTTGGGCTTGGTCGAGCTAAACTACTCGGCTTTTGGGAAATGCGCCGTAAAAACTGCCCCGACATCCATGACCCTTCCGAATCAATGGAAGCTAATGACTGAGACAAAGGGACATTATCTGCTTCATCCTCCAAACTGTCACCTGCCCATGAGTGGTGCCTGTTCTTGCTGATCTCAGGAGAATCTGCTCGAGAACTAGTGATAGGATATTGAGATTGAACCTGGAGGTTAGCAACCTCGTTTTGCGTCACAGGCTTGTCCATTTGCTCCCCAGCCGGATCAGGAGATTGGAGTCGCGAGTCAGGTGGCGAAAGGGGCTCCTCACCAAAATGCTCTGTAAACTTCGACTGGGATCGTTTAAAAGCATTCGAGCCAAGTAATGCCTTAGGAGGGACATAGGCAGGAGCAGCAGATTGCTGTGTGTGAACTTTGAAGAATGATTCATGAGAAACGTTCGATTTTTCAAGGGGAGTCGTCCGATCTGGGAAGCGCTTCTGGTAACGTTTCTTAAGCCGTGAGCTACCACGGCGAAATATAGAGGAAATAGTGTTAACACGGCCAGTACTATTTTCAGATAGGCGACGCTCTGTTTCATAGGTTCTCGAAAGGTCTGACGCAGATTCCCGTGTCCCACTATAAAACTGAGAGGAATTCGGACTGCCTACGCCGTGTCTGGAGGGCGATAGCGATGCTGATAGAGTAGTTCGTGATATTGTCATCTCATGGGAAGGGATAAGATTTGAACATATTGCGGACCTTGGCTCCCGAATAGAGCTATCGTCAAGGTTGCCGATAACATGGGCACTGTCTAGAGATCCACAGCCATTCCGCTCAGCATCCTTTGAAGTATCGCGCAACCATGACTCAGTCGGGCTACCCGATAGAAAGTTGTCGGTCTCAGTAAGCCGTGAATTATCTGAGCTTGTAGGCTTTGGTTCTGCCGGCCCCTCAACTACAGGCCGACCCCGTGGAGCCTGTACGGGACCCCCACTCTGTGGATCGCGACAACGAGATGAGGTGTTTGTTTCGTCCTTCGATTTCTGCTGCTTAGTGTTACGCTGTAATTTTCGTTGGAGTCTTTCTTGTTCTTCAATTTGTTTTCGCTCCCGTCGTCGGCGATCTCTTTCCATCAGCTCCCTTAAAGCACCAGCATCGAGATCGTCGGCAAGTTCATCTATTCTTTTCTTTGACCGTAAATTTTCTTCCGAGGGAGCGAGAACTGGTGTTTTTGACCTTCGTTCGTTTGTATCTGGAGTTCTTTGGTTTCTTGAGGTCGAGATGCGAGGGGCCTCGACGTAGCGAATAACGGGTCGCGGAGTCCATGCAGCAAAACTGTTCACCTTGAACGTATAAGTCTCGGTAAACTCGGAAAGCGATGATCCCGTCGAGTCGTGCATCGAGAGGCTCATCTCAGATTGATTTCTGTCGAATCGGCGATTCTGGGATGTCCGACCCCGACGGTCTTCAATAGAATCATCTCCTAGAAGAGGAGTAGTTGCTCGACGAGGAATGTCAATAGGTGACGAAGCCATTAATCGAATCTCACGCTCTCGAGCAATTTCATAAGCCTTCCGCTTGCTCAATCTTTTCTTCAGCACGGCCTGGTTTTCGTTGCGCTTCGGTTTGAGGAGTGACGGGTTACGGGATAGTGAAGGTTGTTCATAGTCACCGGTAGTTGCGGCACGCGAAGGCCTCCCTTTGAAGGGTCGGTTTCGCTCGCTTTGGGTAGTAGAAGGGGGGTATTGAACAAGTCGAGATGGCGGAGAAGAAACGTTTTGGAACGTGGCTGGGTAATCGTCAACGGGCAGTGGATGACGGTTCTTCTGGCGCTTCGACTGCTTCCGAGATGGTTTTATACCCAAGTGGCTCTCGTCGAGGCTGTGGCGAGAATCATGCGAATAGGCGAAATCTCCCTCAGTCGCAGTATCCAACTGAATAGTATGCCGCTTAGGTCTGCGACCGAACGGCCAGATCGCCATCTTGTCGGAAATGCCTTCGCGCCGCCGTCGAGGGCGAGCGTTGACACGATTCTTATCGCTGAAGGAGGGTTGAGATGATGGTTGAATTCATGGGGGATGGCAGGATGGCAAGCCACACGGCTGGAAGAAAAACCCGGGTTTGGGGGCGGAGGACCGAGAGTAAGCGTAGGATCTTAAAATAGAAGAGTAACTAGCCGCGGATGCTATATGGCAAATCCGTCTTTCGCGAGACTACGTCTGAAACGAAGGATCGAATCGATAAATACAAAATCTAGACAGGGCAGAGATGATCAGTTAAAGGCCAAAAGTATTTCCAGACTCAGAAAGGGATGCGGGTTTTTTGGTTAAACAAACCAACAGAGATAGTTAGAAGTAGCAGGTGCGGATTCTAACAGTTGGGGGAATGACTAGTCGGAGTCGAGATCTGAGAGGCGAGAGCACATGTAGAAAGAGAGGTCACAGCTTAGATGAGGCGAGGTGGAAGATGGGCGCAGTAAACAAACGAGAAAAGAAGGAGATGGAGGGGAAGGAAAATTGAATGAATAATAAAACAGAAAAAAAAAATAAAATAAAATAAACAAGATAGAAATAAATAAATAAATAATAATATAAAGAGTCTCAGAAAGAGAAAAGAAAAATAAAATAAAATAAAAAGAGGGAGGGAAGGGAGGAAAAAAGAGGAAGTAATTGGGCCTAAAAGAGTCAAGGTCAAGAGCGAGGGACCATCTAGTACTGTGAGGGTCTCTCTCTCTTTTTTATTTTCCTTCTTTTTTTTTTTCTCTTCCTAGGTAGTCGACTCCAAGGATGACTTAGTACGTAGGAGTAGTGACGACGTACGTATGTATGGAGTACGGAAGCCAGCACCTTAGGCACTATGACTCCTAAGAGTCTTGCTAAAAGGACGAGTTACACCGTTGACATGCGGGACCGGCCGTCAGAGATGAGCAACTGGAACCAGGGAAAGGCCGAAAGAAGGAGAAATTTTAATTACAGGTCAAGGCCCAGAATGTTGAACTGATAATATATGCATCCACCCGTTGTCTTATTATTTATTAATAATAATGTCTTATTTTATTTGATTGTATGGTAACCATGTGTGTTTATGTGTTTTTTTTTTATCTCAATTTATTCCCACATACCCTACCCCTGGTAGGTCCTCGAATATCTAGAAACCTGTCAATACTAAGTACCTATGTAATGTACTCTGTGTACTGAGTGCCTAACTTCGCCAGTTTTGTCCTCTCCTCTTGACAGTCCAGTCAGTTGACTTTGCTGGCAGGCACAGTTGGTACAAGTTTTTTGTTTCTTTTTCAAGAGGATTTTGTTCTTCATCAGCCTAACAATCCCATACCGAGCTGGCAGCTTCTTCGGTCCCATGACAAGGGGAAAACGCTGATCGTGAAAATTTTCTTCGGGTGTGGAGTATATCTCACAACAAGCCCAGGTTGAAGCCCAATCCCATCGGTAGCTGGTACCTGCCTTAGGGGGGCTACTAGCCAGTTATTATTGACCATATCTGCCGTACTCCACACCCTCCATACTTAGAAACAATTCAACCATCCTGAGTACTGTGCCCGCTCAGATAGAAGTAGTAATACTTAGGTAGGTGCAGCAGGACTGAATAATTTATAAATAATATTAAATACTACTGAACCACATTTGCCTGCATTAGAGTCAAACGCATGGGTACTTTGCAATTAACTTGTAAAAGCAAAGAGAGAGGGAAAACAATGCCATGCGCTTGTTCTCTTACAAGTGGAAAATACCTAGGCTTCAATTAACAAACGGTACGCTCCTCTCAAGTGAGGTATAGTCATTTTGTCTCAGGTACAGAGTGATAGTTAAAATACGTAAGGTACCTAAGGTACGTTGTAGAATCCTTCGTTCAAACAACATGTGAATAAAGACTAAACTAGCTAGCCCTCGCCTTTCAAATTGTCGCTACTCGAAATGGGATCGAGAGAGAACTATGGATACGAGATGCAAAATCAGATTCAAAAAGATCCCAGACTGTTTCAACAAAGTGGATAGGTAATAATTAGGTACTTGAAGATCCTTAGTTATTCCGAGTTGGTCCCTCACGAAATTCGCATCTAGGGATTAAGCTGATTCGCCATAATTTGCCCCAGGTCACACAGGTAAGTCAATTCGAATAATAGGTAATTATTGCTATTTACCTACCTACCTGCCTATTCTTTCTACACTGAACGAAATCCGAGGGGGATGTTACTACTATACAAGGTAGCTAGCTGATGATGTCAACAGGGGAGGGTCCCTCTTACCAAAACAGTACTAAACTAACGAGTGGTGCAAGGCTCTCATTCCAAAATTTACTTGCATACATCCAATGATGAAAAAAAAAAATAAAATAAAATAACAAGACAAAAAATGACATAAAATCGTGAATACTCAATGATAATTATGAATTGTTTGTTAATGTATTAAAATCTCCTACAGAAACAAAAATTAAATAAGATAAAAAAGAATAAATGTTTGGTGTTGAAGTATTAACTTTGTAAATTTAGTGGGAGCAATAGCGTATGGTTTGTTCATGGTGTCAAATGCTTACTTACCTTTTATTCAATGCGATAATACTGAAACACAACTTTCCCCCCAGCCTCATCGTGCCTTAACTGGAATCATTGAAATCCAAACCTCATTGTTTTCTTCTTTGCTTTTTCTTCTTCTTCCTTTTTTTATTTTGGAATTTTTTTATTGCAGCTAGGATGCCAGGGGACAGGATGTTATTGATCTACTTTGTCGATAAGTTTGAAACAGGCGTGTAATAATATTGATGACAAGGCGGTCTTGGTGATTTGGCCCGCCGCTTGTTCTGTTCTACCTACAAACGAGGTAAGAGTGATGTGTCGAGTGAGCTTGAGGGAGCCGCTGCAAAACAAGGAAAAAAGAAAATATATATATATATATATAATAATAATCACGAATAATGTATCGAGTAGGTATTCACTGTTCAAGCCAAGGAGGCAAAGTAAAGTTAGCGGATCCAGTCCTGTCGGGGTTGCGGTGGTCATCTCTTAAGTTGCCACCAACACCAACAAATCGGCAAACTTACAGTAAGACTCGTATGGTCCAGAATGTTCTGTTTTACCTACTGCTAGTACTATTAGGTAGTCACCTAGTACTATACCTACTCCCCTTCCGACGTACAGCAATCGTCATATTGATTGAGCGTTTATTGGTGGTGGGAGAAAGGTAGGTACCTGGGTAAGTATTCGGACTTTGGAACATATGTGCATGATGCACTTACCTGAGTATGTTAAATTAACTTAGCTATCGCATATAAAGGAGGTGACAAAAACTAAGGTGCTTTTAGCTAGTTGCATATAATTAATGATATAACATGTCAGAATTTTGATTCCTGAACAGGGTATACACCAAATTTGTATTCTATGATAAGACGGAGCACGTATTCCTCGGCAATTGGTACTTTGTAATAACCTACAGGAAGATGAGAAGATGTGAAGCAAACGAGAATGAGAGCTAAAAAAAAAAAAAAAAAAAAAAAAAAAAAAACTATATACTTTTTCTTTTTCTTTTCCTTTTTTAGAGAGTATAGGTAATGGAGAAAACCGTTGCTCCGGTTTGCTGCGACTGGGACACTAACAGCATTCCTTTTGGCCTTGCAGGAGTCCGGCAAGCAGCAGGGCGGTCGTAGGGCACCACGTAGAGTTTGTGTTGGCAAGTACTGTATCTTTATAAGTATCGGGAAGGGTCTACACATCTGGCGCGATTTGCTCCAATAAAGCAATAAGATTATTGTGAGAAGGATTCTTTCCCCAAATCTTTCTTTAGGTGTTATTTATGCTTGTCTTTACCCTAGATCTCTGGTCTAGTTGCCTCTCCAGCAACCATTGCTCCCATTTAGCCTTCTTACTATACTACCTAAATACCTTAGTATTCTATATAGCAAGTCGCCAACCGCGCTTGAAGGGAGGGTCCCAATGATAGAATCCCGAAGTCCTTCTCCCACAATAAATCCCTTACGAACTATACGCTCACTCCACAATGTGCTGGACTCTTAGGTATGACAATATCCATGTGGACCAAATCGGAATGCGTGCTACCCTCACAAAATCACATCCACTCATTAAGTAGTACTTCCCCTATAAAAAAAAAAAAAAAAAAAAAAGAGGATAAGATTAACTGGTGATTCAACACATCCGCTCTATCCGTGGGATATTGTAATGCTGACAGAAGGGCCTCGTTGGTAAAGGACGGTAAATAGCCTAATAACCCACAAGAAAACTCCCCCATCTAGAAAATAAAGGAGAAAAACGCATCTTTTTGTTTTTCAACTCTAATTCCAGCGCGGTACTTCCACACGTGGCTACATCAGAGGAAAGCAATCCAAAATTATCCAGATGATACAAAAGGATAGGGATTAACGTATGGAATTGAAGATGGCCATCTATAAGCGATAATGGATCAACAATGTCAGTTTTTCTGACTCCCTATCACTCGGTACTGTGTGAAACGTTTCCGAAGCCGATTTGGTTCTTTCTCCAGTATGCGATAGCGCCGGCTCACGTGGCGACTCAACAGTCTCTTTATAGACCAGGAATCGCGTGTACTTGAACCATTGTTCGCCGAATGGCCTTGGAGGGCCTCTGCACTCCTATGGTGGGGTTTATAGTCGAAGTCAGGTTGTGTTGGACGAAATGTGGTTATGAACGACGATGCACCCATTTCTCATAGGAAATACAGGGGTTGTGGAAACCACGCAAGGAGTTTGTCTATAGTCAATGAGTATCGCACCTCGATACGACACTAGATCGAGCGATGCCTAGAATATCTAGGAAAGGTGGTAGACTATAGGCTGAGTATGTTTTTAGATCGGGCAAGCTCAATAGCACGGGAGATTATAAGCTGTGGCACAGGGGAAAAAGAGACGGACAGTGTTGAGTAGGGTTTGTAATCTGATTGTTTATACGAAGTGTGCCCGTCTTTCTGATGTTGGCTATTGTACTCCAGACTATGTCACGCAATCTAAGTATGGTTTGGGAGGGGACACGAGTGAGGACCGTAAAACTGGATATTCGTAATGTTGCTGAACGTACGCTATCTAGGTCTGACGACTACTAAAACGTGTCTTGAAGACTGGATCAAGGCTTTGGGTCCACCGCACCTACCCAGGTACGTACCTACCTTTAGTGAAGAGACGAGAGCCATGGAAGGGACCGGATCAGTCATCAAGAGGGGCAACAAGAAGCCAGGAACAAAACAAACAGCGGCCCACCTTGCGTGATTGGATAAACGACAAAGATCACGTGGGAGTGCTTTATTCAAAGATGGTCTCATGATGGACTGGAGTCAGCGAAAAGAGCTACGTGAGTACTCCAATTGCTGCTCAAGGCCTTCTCTCGGTCGCCTTAATGCACGACTAAGAAGAGAGGTATGGAGGGTTATGCCCGGCCTGATGATCTCTCATGCTGAACCGGAACATATTAAGTATGAGGGATGGACTCAGTGGGTGGGGCTTTAATATTACCTACCTGCCTGGTGGAATAATATATCTCCAATCATCCCTACCTGGAAATGATACATACCTACTTGACCCTTGTTTCCCTAGCCGAATGAAGACTAATAAATGGGTTTCCATTTCTTTGGGTGTCACAGATGTGAGGAGAAATCTAGCTACCTTTCACCGCATTCTCCGGATCTGATAAGAATCATCCACACCGCTTGATCAACTTGGGAAAACATTTAGAGTACAATAACAACACCCTTTCTTCTCATTCCTGATTCACAATATAATTTTAATATTGGCTTTAAAAAAAAGCCTGAGTTCTTCTCAAACCTTAATCGATTCTTCGAAGCCGTCCGAATAAATTAGATTAGATCAAAATAGGACAGGCGTGTACTCAACCGAAGTATCGCCACCTCATCAAGAAGAGGGACGTGTGACAGGATTCCACTTCAAGGGATGGCTTATACTTTAGATTCCGATTGGACCAAAAAGCCACAACCCCAGAAACTGGAGAGAAAGTATTCACATGTATCAGTTCAAACGCCTGAACCCCCACCCATTTCCCTTCTTTTTTTTTTTTCTTTCTTTTCCCTGTTGTTCGACTCCAATCGTCTTCCATGATTCATCGGAAGTGTGATGGAGGGATTGTTACCCTTGCTACCTAATTAAAGGAATTAGTCTGAACTGAACCCACGGGGAAATTTCAACTCTTACTCTCCTACCTCCCTACTGACCTATGTTAGGAAAATTTTCTTTGGCACTTAAGACCCATTTTCTCTTCGTCTTTCCCAGTGCGACATCTTCTACATAATCTGCCTTAGTTGCTCAACAAGACTTGAATGTTTTAATCCTCCCCAACCCCAATATCCCGAAAGTACTTCAATTGCCAGCTTAGTCCGCTCACGCCTACTAAACGCATTTAAATCTAAACAATTTTTGATACTATGGCTGCTTTGTGGTTATTTGTAGCTTTTGGCTATCTTCTACTTTATGCGTTTGCCTCACTCCAACGACTAGATTCGCAGAATATATTTTTTCGTCGTATCGCGAATTGAATCTCCAAAAAAAAAAAGCAGCACTGAAGAGGGACATGAAAAGAGGGAAAAAAAGAAGGAACGAAAGGAATCCCATGAATTTTGGGAGTATCAACTCATCTTGAAAAGGTATAATGGAAGTGTTATTGTCCAATCCACAATCCAGTCTTGGATGCCTTGCCCTGTCGCCATCAAGGCCAGCTTTATCTAGGATTTTCTCTCATTTGAAACGGATCAGGACGCGGTTAAAGGCCGAAAAATAAGTAGATCTGTTCGCATTTTGCCAGATCAGTTACCTGTCACTCGTTGCGCTTTCCGACCGCATGAATACAGACAACCCTGCCAGGTCTCCGGCCGGCCTAGGTTAGTCAAATCGATGGCCACAGTATGGTGCCATTGGGCAGCTTGTTCTTGCCTGAAATCTGGTGCCGTTGGCTCTTAGCTATGGCAGTATGTGTTTGGGGGTGTTGAAATCATTTTTTGGGGGGGGGGGGGGACTTTATGATGTTATGAAATGTGCAAATTATTTATTGTTATGACTTATGAATCTATGATTGATGGCTTGAACTGGGATTTGTTAGGCAAATCCACTTACCCAAGGTACCAAGTACCCAAGTACCTACAATGGATGCATAATCGTACCCATCTATTAGTGAAACCCAAAAAGAAATAATTGTTAAAACTCTGGATATTTCTTTGCATACATTGCTGAAGAGTTATCTATATATATATATTATTGATTGTGTACTACAGAACAACCTTACACATATTTTACCTGTGACTTACCTTACACATTCTAATCCCGTCATCCTCATACTCGACTCTGGTTTCCTCTAGGTACTTCTTTTATGGGCTCCCAAAAAGTAGAATGGCCGTGTGAAGTGAGCTTTGATTGGCGAAAGTGGCAATCCTTACCTAGTAGAAGGTAGGTGGCTTCATTGAACTTGTACCTCCACACCGAAATGAGCATGGAGGATCATACTCTGGATACAATGGCTCAAATCCAAAATAGTTCAGGGAGATGGAAAGCCCCCCTCTCCCGCCTGATTTTACTCTCTCCGGAGATAAAATAGAAAAGGTTTAATGGCAGTCTAATATGAACTTGCACGCTCGTCTGTACAAAAATTTTTCTCTAGTATTACCTCAATTTAGGTGAATGTTACAACAGGCAACAATACTTTAAGATGCCATTAACCATAAACTCCAGTTCTCCTCATCTAAACTTAAAACACATTTTATCTCTCAAAAAAAGGGGGATTGCTTTTCTTTTTCTTTTAAAGTAGCATGTGAAGGAATTAAAACCATATTTTAATTAACTCTTCGCTGACAGCGCTTGGTGTAAGCACGCCACTGTCTGTAATCAATGCGGATATTAAATGAGGCGGTGTGAAGTCAACCACGAATTCCGAGCTCAATGTAAGAGATAGATCTGACGTGTCTGCGGGAGCTGTCTGCTGCTTCTTGGCCTCATCAACCTCCTCCTGGGTCTTGAAGTCGATAACGTGCTGCTCAATGGGCAGATCATATTGCCCGAGCGGATAGAGTCGCACAAATTTATGGCTCTCTGCAACAACATAAAACGGTTTTCCCATAGCCTTAGCAAGAAGCCCGATTTGGTAGGTTCCCATTCGCGATACGATTCCTCCGTTTTCCACAACACCTTCGGCACCCACGATAACGACGTCGGCCTTCCCAAGGGAGTATGCGACGGCAGACTCTGGGATCGTAGCCACGGGAATTCCCTTTGATCGAAGCGCACGCACAGTCTCCATACCTTCTGGCTCGGGCGAGGAAGCCTCAATATTTGTCTTTGTCGTGCCCAGAACATATATCACTTTAAACCGTCCACCCTTTTCTGCTGCAGCTTGCTGCAGCAATCCAGCGACGACTCGCGATCCACCATTGGTCAAAACTGTAGTTCCATCTCGAATGAAGTCCCTTCCAAAGGTAGCGATCTTGTCTCGGCTTTCCTTTGCACGCCTAATGAATAACCGGCCATTGGACAAAAGGTGTGCTCTAATGGCATTAAAATCTCCAGCAGGTCCGAGCTGGCCCGGTCGTTGTAGTGTAGTGATCAGATACCGTTGAAAGAGATCAGTTCCCGCGGAAAGACCAATGGGGTTTGGAATAGACTTCTTCAAATGTGCGGTGGACTTTTCGAGTAGATCAAGAGTCTCTGATATTGTTGATGAGGGGGAGTGTGTAAGGAGTAATACTAGGGCTTCTATCGCAGCGATTGGCATCGTCAAGTCAGGGTCCGACCGAAGCAATTCATTGTACGTCGCGACAATGCTAATTACACACCATGATTAGCTGTGAGGAGCTTGATGAAGAACTTGAGGAATGGTATTAAGGACGTACTCGAAGGGTTCTGTATTTGAAGTGGTGGCCGCCATATCGTATCACTTAACAGCACGAGCTCCACCTAATTTGAGAGAGTTCTTGGGTAGTAGGTCGAAATAAATATTCTTTTTTGGATGATAATGATGCTCGGAGGAGTCATCGAAAAGCCCATTAAGTGGGTGTTTGCAGTGTTTGCAGCCGTGCCCCTCTTGAAAGTCGCTAGTCCGCTTGTGGTTGCTATGCGCTCTGTTTGTTGTAAACAATCACCCGACTGCTGAACCTGGAGTGTCCGACTCACCTCGACGGTTATTGTTCTTGTTATTCCATTTCAATCGCTGCAGTGATTGGGATTAGTTATGTCATACAATAGTCGGATGAGCCTTCATGGCTCTCAACAGCAACGTGGTGGTCGCAAGAAAGAGGATGAAAATGATGCTCTTATGCGCTTGGTTCGTTCATGAATAGTCCTGACATTTCATTTTAATTTCTACCTACCACGAGCATACTAACCGTAATGTGCAGCCTGATAAAGAGATTGCGGGATGCATTAATGACATTGGTATTCCCTTTACGGCCGCCGACCTGATCAAACCAAACCCACAGCAGATCCAGATGGTGTTCGAATGGTTTGCGGAGCTTCTTATGAATATCACTCGTGAAACGGTGGAGCCAGCGATGCGCGCAGCGGCAGAAGATATGTGTGGCGACTTTCCCGATATAGTCCCTACGGATACTCGCAATCTCATGGGCTTTTTTGTCCGTTTAAAGAGACTAATGTGGGAGGTATGTGTTTTGCTTCCTCTTCCCCTCCATTTCTCCTGTTCTTATGGGCGAAAAACTAACTAGATATTCTGAGTAGTGTGGTGTCAATGACTTCACTTTTACCGACTTAACGAAACCGACCCATGATCGTCTTGTTAAGATACTTTCCTATCTCATCAACTTTGTCCGATTTCGCGAATCTCAAACCCCTATTATTGATGAACACTTTAACAAGTCGGAAAAGACTAAATCGCGCATCGATACCCTTTTTGCAGAGAATCAGGAGATGGAGCAACGGCTAGAAGAAATGAGACGCAGCCTCAAAGCAAATGAAGCAGAGGTTAAAGAAAAGCTTAGAAGGAATGACGAACTTAAGGCACGGCTCAGAGAGTTGGGGCGTGGCCAAGAGCGGGTGGCCGAGACACTGGAACGAGTCAAAGCAGACAAAGCAAAACGACAGACACAGTTAAAAGAGAAAACGGAAAAGGCGGTGCGTAGCCGTCAGGAAGCCGAGAAGCTTCGCCCATATGTGATGGAGAGTCCGGTTTCTTTGCAGTCCTCATTAACAGAACTCTCAGAAAGTTTGCTACGAGAGAAGGCTCAAATAGACGCGATGGAGAAAAGAGCGAGAGCATTGCAGACCTCTTCGGATACATTCACAGTCGTTAGCAATGACGTACAGGCTTGTGTTAAACTTCTTGAAGACATATCTGTAGAGCTGCAGAAGGAAGAGGACGAGGAATCTCGAGCGTCTAGGAACAAAGAAGCAATTTCGGAGCGAGGAAACAATGTAAGGGAAGTCGAACAGACGGAAAAGTTGCTGCAACGACAATTAGCGCGATGGAACGAACGGATAGAAACTTTGCGAAATAATGCCCGTGAAAAGGCAGAGATAGCACAAAAACGCATGGAAGAATTGCGCGACACTCAGAAGCAGCTTAGGGAGGAGCGAGCAGAAAAACAGCGCGATATGGAGAGAAGGAGGATCAGGATTGAGCAAACTGAGAAAAAGGCAATTACTATCTTATTCCCTGCTTAATTTACTCATTGACTAACTTTTTGCTCAGATGGCCGACCTCAAGGAAAACATTGAGAGCGAGATTCAAAGCGCGCACGATGAATACCTTAAACTGGAATCACATATAAAGCTTTATATCACTGAGATGGAGAAGAGTTTATAAATAAATGAAGCGTGGTCTTTTAATTCCGGAGTTTTAAGGGTTAGGTTGAGGATACCCGGCTGTTTTGGTCTTGACATTTGATATTAATTATACATATTTCATAATGGTTTGCCTGATTTTGTGTGATATTATGATAGTGTATCCACATCCATAAACCCAGCATCGAGACTAGGCTCCACAAACTCGAACCACCGTTGTGCAACCCTTCTCGCTGTGACAACTAGAGAACTTTGAGAAGGCCCTGTCTTCATGGGCACCGAACTGTTGAGCAATGGTACATCTATATACCATAATGTCTCGCCACTTTCGCTATCGGTTAGACTCGTAGCATTGTGGCATTCGCAAAGTATGAGATCCACGCCTTCCCTGGAGGCCGCTTCTACTGAGTTTGCCAGAGTCCTAGATAGTCCCTGGGCGGAAAATTCTAGAGTAGAAAGGTGTAAACTTATAGGGTTCAAGATTGCTACCAAATCCGGCGAGGGACGATTCTTCTCTGTCCCGACTGTTCTTTCAGCGATACCCGCTGAAAGATAAGCTCGAAGATGTTCCAATGTTGGGCAAAATACCGTTCTGATTTTGGTTGATTTCGAAAGCAACCCGATAGTTTTAGTAAGTAAAGGATGGTGACTCGGAGCCTCGGCCGATTGTACATTCACAGTAGCAAATAATTGTTCTAGAAATGACTCTTTTGTCGCACATACAACGAGAATGGTAGAGTCCGAGTCATAGTGGAGGATATATTGTAGAAACTCTGTCACCCATTGGGTACATAGCACGCGACGGGTAGGGCCCATTCACACAGCTAGGTTGTCTTCTAGAGCTTCTTTCGGACTGACAAATCATGGACATATGGTACTTGATAATTATCTGTTTCGCCAATAATTAGCATCTGGCCAGGTGGGTGGTGTCTGGGGTTCACTCTGGTCGGGTGATGCAACCCACCGGTAAGGCTAGGTATGTTTTTAGCTTGTCGTCACCTGCTCACTTCGCCGCCTGCTAATTGCTTCCCGCCCAACTGCGTGCTCGAATCCCGCTCTTGCCCATACCATCTACGACCCCACCAAGCTTTGTTCACCATCACGGCCCTAGACAGGGCGTGGGGTTTACAATGGAGACGATCTCTAGGATCTCCTCGATGCTGGAAACAGGTAATATTAAAAGAATCTAATACATTCTTCCCATTGGAGTGAATGAGGGGCTAACATTTTACTCTCTAAATAGCTCGGGAGCTCACTCTTGAAGCAGCTCAGTCGGCAGCCCTAAGCAGAACTGGTATTGGCACCTCGTCTCGGAATCTCAGTGTTTCTCACATCAAGAAGCTCCTAGACTCCCGCAATGACCGCGAGGTCTTAGATGGAATGCGGAGGGTGGTAACGGTATGAAGGAATCTAACATAGATAAATGGTTATCTGTTCTGACTGATATGCTGTGCAGTTGATGTACCAATCCGAGCCTACCCTTCCTTTCTTTTCTGCAGTCGTGAAAAATGTCGCAAACGCAAATGTTGAGGTCAAAAAATTGGTCTATATCTATTTGGTTCACCATGCTGAGATGGAGCCCGATCTTGCTCTTTTGTCTATCAACACGATCCAGAAATCGCTCACCGACCAAAATCCGCAGGTACGAGCTTTGGCGCTGCGCACAATGTCGGGAATCAGGGTACCAGTTATCAGTCAAATTGTATCGCTTGCGATCAAACGTGGCTGTGGCGATATGAGTCCTCATGTTCGAAAGGCAGCTGCACTGGCTATCCCCAAATGCTATAATCTGGATCCCAGCACGTTGCCGCAGCTTGTTGGATATATTTCGACTCTTCTTGGAGATAATCAATACTTTGTGGCTGGGCCTGCGGTTGCCGCATTCCTAAGGGTTTGTCCGGATAGGATTGACTTGATCCATAAACACTATCGGAGTTTGGTTAAAAAGCTAGTGGATATGGATGAGTGGAGCCAACTTTCAACCTTAAGGCTTCTTACTTTCTACTCTCGGAAATGCTTTCCTCGGAAGACTAGGAAAGTAAAAGTAACGCAAGCGGCTTCTAAAGGCTTTTATGATGATGAGAGCGATGATGAGGGTGGCGAAGATGATGCAGACTCATATTATGTGCCTGTGCTAGATCCCGATCTCGAACTATTCCTGCGATCCTGTCGGCTACTCCTACAGAGCCGTAACTCAGCCGTCGTCATTGCCGTCGTGCGTTGTTTTCTATACCTTGCTCCCCATGAATATCTTAGCGCTGCCGTCGGTCCTCTTGTAGCGCTACTCCGAAGTCCTCAGGATATGCAGCTTATTGCACTTTACAACATTGTTACTGTCGCGTTACGGCACCCCAAGCCGTTCACTAAATATATGTCCCATTTCTTTGTGCATGCCTCGGATCCCCTTCATATCTGGCGTCTGAAACTTGAAGCTCTTACGATACTCTTCCCCCATTGTGGCATACATTTGAAAGGGGTCATTATTAGTGAATTAGAGCACTTTTCGCAAGGTGCTGACCCTGATCTTGTACGAGAAAGCGTACGCGCGCTAGGACGGTGTGCACAAAACGACCCTAGTACCTCGAGCCAGTGTCTCCGTATTTTGCTGAGCCAAATCACAAGCCTTGATGACAATCTTGTTTCTGAATCATTAACCGTCATTCGACACCTAATACAGCAAAATCCAGCTTCGCATGATCAAACTGTTATTCAATTAGTGAAGCATCTTGGTCTAACAAACAACCCGGATGCGAGGGCGACGATAGTGTGGCTAGTTGGAGAATTTGCTGGAGCTAAACCAGAAAAAAATATTGCCCCCGATGTTCTCCGAATCTTGGTCCAAGGTTTTGCAGATGAATCAGAACCAGTGAAGCAACAAATTGTCCTTTTGGGAGCCAAGGTTTATTTGCATCACCTTTTGCAAAACCCTCCTCAGGAAGAGCCTCAACCGGAGCCTAAAGTGGAAAAAGAATATAGCAATGAGTGGGCAGATTCCCCGAATGGAGAGGAAAACGGCATAGATAACATCGACAATAAGCAAAGTGAGCCAGAGGAAGACACAATTACTCTTCTCTGGCGATATATCCTCCTCCTCGCTAGATACGACACATCTTACGATCTTCGTGACCGTGCGCGGCTTTACAAATCTCTCCTTGCCTCCCCTTCATCGACACAGATTGCTAATTTGATCCTCCTTGCACCCAAGCCAGTCCCGCATGCTCCTAGCCCTTCGGAGACTCGGAAAGAGCTTTTGATTGGCTCGTCGACACTGATTCTGGGCTCGGATGCTGGAGTTCATGGCCTTAAAGGCTACGAAAATCTTCCGGACTGGGTTGAGTCGGGTCAAGAGCCTGATCCAAACCTCCGTGAGCCGGAGATTAAAATCGAAACAATAGATAGCACTGCTGGTACTGCTGGCTCGCGGCTTGATAGGGCACTTCGGGAGCATGAGATGAACGCGTCCGTATCGAGTAAGCACGTACGGGGTCTCTCGAAGGGTTCTGCCTCCGCACTAAAGAAAAAGACTCTTGATGAGTGGCTTGAAGAACATGAGTCAGAAGCGGAGGAAGAAACCGAGTCTGAGGAAGAAGTAACGGATTCTGAATACGATGAGGAGGAAGGATCTACAGAATACGAGACGGATGAAGATGAATATGACGAATCGACGGACTCTGATGACCGTGAACAAGCGAGACAACTTCTGACCTAGGGTGGTCTGCTTGTGTGAACTGCCTATATATTAGACATTGGATTTACAAGATAGAGCCAATAATTTGAATCACATAGACTGCGTATTTTGGGATCAATTAAATGCGATGTTGTATCAACTACCTACCTAGGCACTGTACCTATGTGTGGATAGACGAAGGCGGGTAACCGCGGCAGATAAGGGGAGATGCAGTTGACCGGTTATCAAACCGCGTGTTGAGTCCCGACTTCGCCTGTCCAAAAGCCTCTGAGCATGGACTAAGCTCGGGCTAGTGAACGGTCTACTTGTACTAGTCTGTTGATGAGGAAGCACCATTACACTCACAGCCTTTGTCTTCCCACAATTTCCGCCTTGTCGTGCACAAGTTCGGTCCCTGGCGCTTACCCACCCCCGCTGCTCCCTTAGTTCGCCGGTCATGATGAGAGCTACTGCAGGAACTTTCCAGACAGACATATCTCCTCTCCAGCCATTTTGCATAGCGTCGGTTTTCCAGTTTCTGTATCTCCCAGCCTATTGTTGATATTTTGGAGGCGCGTGCCTACGACTCTTCGGTGACATATTCGATCTCAGCTCAATCCCACCATCTTGACCATATCCTGTAGTTTTATCCAAGAAGTTTTCCGGAGGGGGTTTCATTAGATTTCAACATTTCCCCGCAATGCCTGGTCTACCGGGTGAGTTCTCTGCCCCCATCCGTCCCTCAGATCTTATTGCTATTGTTATTATTATTTTTGTTCCACATGGGTGCTGATTAAGTGGAACAGCTAGTATCGACCTCGACGAGTGCATTGAGAGGCTCTATCGAAAAGAATTGCTGGCGGAATCCGTGATCGAGGCGATATGTGCGAAGGCGAAAGAATTATTGATGAAGGAAAGCAATGTGGTTCATATTGCAGCCCCTGTCACAGTCGTTGGGGATATTCACGGGCAGTTTTTCGATATGATTGAAATATTCAAAATTGGAGGGTTTTGCCCGAACACCAATTACTTATTTCTAGGTTTGTAACCTGATCCGATGATAATTCTTGTTGTGGATTCTGTGGAATCTTCGACTAACCTTTCCCGTGGGTATTTGTAGGTGACTATGTCGACCGAGGACTATTCAGCGTCGAAACCATTTCCCTTCTCGTGTGCCTAAAATTAAGGTACCCTCAACGTGTCCATCTTATTCGCGGCAACCACGAGTCGCGTGGTGTCACACAGTCTTACGGGTTCTACACCGAATGCGCGCGGAAATACGGAAACGCCAATGTTTGGCACTACTTCACCGATATGTTCGATTTCCTCACCCTTAGCGTGGTCATAAACGATCAGATTTTTTGTGTGCACGGTGGTCTCTCCCCCTCGATTCATTCAATCGACCAGATCAAAATTATAGACCGATTTCGTGAGATCCCACACGAGGGTCCGATGGCCGACCTTGTTTGGTCTGATCCGGATACCGAACGTGATGAGTTCTCTCTGTCCCCCAGGGGGGCTGGGTATACCTTTGGAGCGCAGGTCGTTCGGAAATTCCTCGAGGTCAATAGCATGTCGCATATCTTGCGAGCCCACCAACTTTGTCAGGAGGGATATCAGGTTCTCTATGATGACCGGTTAAGTACCGTCTGGAGTGCACCAAACTACTGTTATCGTTGCGGAAACCTTGCCAGTGTGCTCGAAGTGAGTGACACTGGCGAGAGGTACTTCAATATTTTTGACGCGGCTCCCGAGAACGATATCCATCGGGGTGAACAACAAGCGCAGCAAAATAAAGACGGGCAGAACCCCGTGATTGACTACTTCCTATGATACCCTTTTCTTTTTCCATTTCTTGTTTTTATTTTTCCTCTCTTATTTTACACCCCTCCTCCCCCTCTTTTTTATTTTATTTATTCTTATTTCACTCTCTTTCGTATGCTCACTTCAGCCGTCTTTGCCTACATGATGTGAATTTTGGAGTTTGGTACATGACTGAAGATTTATAGATAGCATTGAATACATGAAACATACAGAACTGCAATAAATAATGAAATTAAATGTATGGGTGGCTTGAATTCTGCCAAATGCTTAGTTCGAGTAGCCATAACTAGATTCATATCCCACCAGTGTATGTTATCAATGTAGAACATTATATGGCGCCAAACCCACATTCGAAGGCGGATTGTTTGTTGGGTGGGAAGGGGGAAAACGATGATAAGTTTTAAGAGAGAAAAAAATAATGTATTTAACGCTTGTAAATATGAATAATATAATGCTGTGGTCATAAAATGTTGTTGCAATCATAGAAGCCAAACAAATTTACCATTCCTTTGCAATATCGAAGGACCACTCAAAGAGGAGATGGTTGTTGTTGTCATCATCAAGGAACTTGGAAATCGCATTATAATGACCACGAGCAATTATACCTGATGGTGCTTCCTCGGGGTTGACTGGTAATAAAAACAAAGGTTATTGATTAGTTGATATAGTGATCTCTCAATGGGAGAAAACAAAAATAGATAGATTCAAGACGTCTGGACTCACAGCTCTTCTCGTAAACCGGTTTGCCCGTGGTGCTTGGAGCATAACTTCCCTAGTGAATCGTTAGGGAAAAAAAAAAGATTCTGCGTTGTATTGATGATTGGCTTCTAGAAAACCTAGGTATTTGGTACTTACCAGCATCTCCTCGTCCTTGCTAACTCGAATTCCCTTCCGCTTGACCACTTGTACATACTTCAGCCCACTCAGAACCTCATGGTGCACCTGAAAAGCGACCTTGATGCGGAAAGTGGCCCCCTCCTTGATCTTGAATGGCTTGTCCTTTAGTGAGTTGACGGAGCCCGGAGCAGAGAGATCAATAACGACATCGGGACGGCCCTGAACCTCCAGAGTGAGGGATTTGATGATGCACTTCCTGGGGTCATTCGGGTCACCGATTGGCTCGCCGCTGTTGAGGCCGAGGGAAGCCTTCCAGCGGTTCAGGGAGTCGTCATGTTCATCTGGAATGTGGGGGAAAAAATATTAGGTTAGCAAAGGGGGTGGGTGATCTGATAAGAGCCAAAAGAGTTTTGGGTGGTGATGGTTTGGAAGATAGAAGTGTATATATAGAATAGAAGCTATTTACTGGGTACCAATTAGGACGCTTTGGATGGGTTTTGAGTAGCGGCATTCAGCACCAGGCAAGGGGGTTGAGGTAGGTAGATAGCCCCACGAGCTAAATTGTTAAATGGATGTAGATGATGTACCTAACCTGAGGTAGGCATAACAACAATGGAGGTGAAGGAGAGACGAGGATGAGGGGTCAAGAAAAGTAAATGATGATGAAAGAGGAGCAAGCCACATACCAAGCTTAGTGTATTCTTCAATTGTCTTCTTTTCTCCAACCTTGAATCCCTGGGTTTGGGTGGCGACGAGATCATCATCATGGTCGGCCATTGTGTTGGAATTTCTGTAATTGGCGGGGTAGCTGAGCTTAGTTGAACTAGCGAGAGGGGGGACAGGGAGACGGAAGGGGAGCTTTTGTCTAGGAAAGAGGAGATAGGTCAAGGAGGATGAGGTTTAGGGGACCTGCGAGTACAAAAAGAAGGATATTGAGAGGAGGATCAACTGTTTTGGATTATTTCTCCTTTGTCGAAGTCAAAAGGAGATAGTTGATGCAGCGGTGGATTGCGGCTTGACTGAGGGGGTCCCTTATTGGGTTTAGCGTCTCCATTGAGCGTGCCCTGAGTGTGTCTGTAGACGTTGTTGTGATGGAGTCGTCGTCGTCGAGTGTTCTATTTACGGCACATTGACCCAACAGGCCATGAAAGGGTCTGGACGGACCGAAAATGAGTTGGCAGCCATAGGTAGGTAGGAAACTACAAGACATTCATGAAATGGCAAACTATTATTATAAGTGATTTTTACTGTGGTAGATGAAGATGATAGTAAATTATACGGTTTTCCAGTGTTTAGGAGATAACTGGTACCCAACCGTTGACCCCTCCTGTCCATTGGACGATGTTAGTGTGATATTACTTATGTAGGCACCTATTGTTTAACTGCGTTACATAAATTAGGTAATCACGAAAGAAGCAAAAGCCATAAACCTGGAGAAGGGAGGTCCCTGATGAAGGAAGGTTTGGAGGAGCGAGTGCAAGTAAACAAACAAATTTGTTGATGATTCCTCAGGCTAACGATCAGCGGTCACGGGGCGTTGGTGGCCATCCATAAATCTACCTGTAATGAGGCCCTAAGGCAGAAATACGCGTCTGTCGTCACAGTCAATACCGGGGGATGGATCCGGTACCCGATGATCCCTTCTATTATTGGTAGGCGTATTTAGGATCCTTGGTTATTACTGGTTCACGTGGACATTGGCCGGTTAGTGTAATACGCCTGATGGAAAGGTATGGTATGAGACGTCGAAATCAGCGAGTAAAAGCAAATCACCCACCCCAACTCTTACTGCCCGTTATTAAGTTCGATTTAGTTACTGATTTATCTTCTCCCCCAACTTATCGAACTTTTTTTTAATTTTTTTTTTTTTGTTTTTACTCTTTTTTTCTAATCAATGTCCCTTTGATTATCGAGTCTTGATTTGTCGCGAGTCAGCCGGGCTTCTCAAACCCCTCCTTTATCTCAACGCAACCGTGCTACGATAGTTTGCGCGGCTTTGGTTGGTGACGTCTTCATCCCTCAACCCTTTCAGGACAAGACGCGCCTGCAACGTGGCCGCCATTTTGGCGTCGCATCCAACTCCAGATTCCTCCTGAGCGACGACTTTCTTCCCCGCGAAAACGACCCCTCGATTTTCTTGTTTATTTACTCACAGTCGAGGTTGGTAATCGACCATGGTGCGATCTCTGCCTAAGAAAAATAACCCTCTCATCCTTGCGGATGCGGCACCTGCCTGTAAGTCGTGCTTACTTACCTCTCTCAACCGCGCCAACCGACGATAACCCCCCGTTTTTATGGGGCGGCCTTTTGCATCTAGAGGGACGCGCAACCAACTTACATGCTCTTCCCATTGGGGTACTAGATGAGGAACTCCTCGCGCGACGTAGGCTAGGAAAGACAAACCTTGCCGTCAAGCCCACACAGATTGGCACTTCGAATGCGACCAAGCCAGAAAACCTTGGACCTTTCGAGTATGCCCATTTGCGTGCGCCACTTCCTAAAGACCTGAAGGGTTCTGAAATATTTCCATCCCATTCTCCACAACAGCACCCTGAAACCTATTTCTTAATGGTGAGTCAACTCAACAGGAGCCTTGAAATTTCAAAGATCCTAGTATTGATACAATTTGTCTTTATTTTTTTTACGGCAACAGCGACGGAGCAAAGATGGATTTGTAAGCGCAACAGGCATGTTCAAAATTGCCTTTCCGTGGGCGAAGCTGGATGAGGAACGATCAGAACGTGAATATCTGAAATCCCGAGAGGAGACCAGCGAGGACGAAATTGCCGGAAATGTTTGGATTTCTCCACTGCTAGGTAAGTGTCCCCGGAAGCATTTGCGAACTGTGTCCTTTCTTCTGACCTTGCCTATCTAGCTCTTGAGTTGGCTACCGAGTATAAAATGTATGACTGGGTTCGGGCCCTACTAGATCCTGCCGATATCGTCCAGAGCCCCTCGAGCGCGAAGAAGCAAATCACTCCTCCCCCACGATTTGATCTGCCACCCATCGAGGCACCTGCTATTCTTGCTCCAACTCGTCTGAGAAGAGGGCGCTCAGCGTCCCCGAGCAAGAAGAGCAGCTCTCCCCGAAAGCCCAGACAGACTCGGGCAATGAAAGAAGCCTCTGCTGCCGCCACCATTGCGGCAAATGCCACCCTCCAGAGCTCTCTGGATGACACTGCTTCTACAGCGGATGCTGAGGCTATAAACGGAACTATTATGCCTAGCGTGGAGGTGAACGAAGAGGAAGAACAAGAAGTTCTTAGCCCAAAGAAACAAACATCGAAGGCACGAAAGGCTGCACGCGCGGAGGATAATGAGGAAAAGGTCAAGATTAATGTTAAATCTCATGCTGATGAAGAGACCGGTGTGCAAACCACTCAGACTACCATTTCAGTTGAGATGCCTATTATTCTCCCAGAAGCTCCATCTGCCGCGGAGACTGAGGAGATGATCGCCAAGGCGAAGGAAATGGTGAAGGAAGCCGTTAAAATCCAGAGTGAAGCTGCAGAATCATCAGCGGCAACATCGACCAAGAAGCGTAAGACAGAGGAAGCAGAGCTCAGTGATGAGGAAGAAGACGAGGAAACCAAAGAACTTCGGGTTAAGCGGGCGAAGGTCCTAGAGGAAAAGCTCAAGCGCGAGCGAGTCCGAAACCGTGCTCTAGTCGGTGTAACGGCTGTTTTTGCCTTGGCGTACGTGTTTTCTGTTCACTCCAAATTGAGCAATTATCCGAGTTTCCATCAACTAACATGTTTCAGTGCATCGATCCCATACTTCTTCTAAACCCCTTCCACCTGTCATTGGGAGATCTAATCATGCTTTGAACATTGCGTGCATTCAAAAAAAAAAAAAAAAAAAAAAAAAAATCTCCCGATAGCCACCAACAACCCTTAACCACTTCCCGAAACCACTCACATTGCACTTGGGCCCACGATGGCTCTGGACTACCCCTTGTGCTCCTATGTCACTCCCACCCCTCTACCCCGTTACGACTTTGCCCTCTCCTTGCCTCCTTCCCCCAATCATGCCTGATTTCAAACTTTGGTCGAGTTTGTCTGAACCAAACCCCAATAATGCACTGTACCCTGGTCATTCTTGATGTATCGTATCGATGTTTCTGCCCTTTAACCCTTTTTAATACTTCTTGCGGTTGGATGCGAGAAGTGAACTTTCCTCTTTTTTTCTGAGGCGTGGTGTTTGTCATAGTTGGGTCCTGGAGATCGAAGGAGTAGCTCTCGCGCTCATTTCATTCGTTTCCATGTGCAGTTTCCCATTGCCTCCTGGATACCTGGTATACATTTCCATAATTTTATTTTATGTTCTCGCCTGTTTTACTCCCCCCTTACCTCTTTTTCCTCCTAAATTTAGCCATTGGGATTTGTGCTTATGCGGGGTAAGATCTTATCATTAGGCTTTTCTTTAACCTTTTTTTTTTTTTTTTTTATTCAAAGAGGACTATTTAAATCAAAAACATTATATGAGTGCACTGTTTTCCGTTGTAAAAAACAATTAGTTGGTTGGAGTGTTCTAGACTGGAGTATCAACATGCTATGGGTGCAAACAAGCAAAACACCGTCATCGAGATGGAAAGGAATCCATGTTCGCCAAGAGTTTCTTTGAACAGCTTCAGCGACAGCTGGAGAACCATTTAAGAACCACGCGACAAAGCCAAACCCCAAAAAAAAGGTCTTTCCAACGACCCAATTACTTTAATTCCTTAGCTCACCCAGTACGTGCTGCCGATTAAGAGCAATGCAATGTCTCTTCCCGGCCTAGACCTCACACAGCCTTCAGCGGAGAGGGAATTTGTCCCCGCACCGCCAACGCAGGTCTCACTTACACAAGGCTCGGAGTGGCGGTTTGAAGTCGCATTTGGGACAACCGTCCGAGTCAAGGTGGGCATTTTCTTTCCATGATTAATTCTATTTCCGAACTATTAGAGCGGGAAGCTGATCCGAAGGGAGCGAATGATTTGTAGCTTCTTGCTGGGACGGCCGAACTCTTTGGCACCGAACTCGCCCCCTCCCAAACCTACACCTTCTCCGGAACGAAGGCGGCAATTTACACCTGGCATGGCTGCACGCTTGAAGTGACCGCTGGAGACACAGTGGCTGGACTGGACGGACTAGCACCCGGGGGGACGACAGGGACGACCGGGACAACGATAACTGGGGGTACGACAGGTCGTCGGGGAGGGGGGTTCGGTGCAGGCGGGTGTCAGAGCGAATACGTGGCCGAGGAAACACCGATGGTGGAATATGCCAATGTGCACTTTGCTCTGGAAGCGCTTCGACAGGAGGCGAAAGCGACAGGGAAGGACGGGCCCCGGGTGCTGGTTCTGGGGCCTGAAGACGCCGGGAAAACGAGCTTGACTAAGATCCTGACGGCGTATGCGACCAAGGTGGGACGTCAGCCTATCGTCGTGAATTTAGATCCTACAGAGGGCATGCTGAGCGTGCCGGGGACGCTCACGGCGACCGCGTTTCGAGCGATGCTGGATGTCGAGGAGGGATGGGGGAGTAGTCCTATGTCAGGGCCGAGCGCTGTTCCGGTCAAACTTCCGCTTGTATATTTCTATCCCATGACGAATCCGCTGGAGGCAGAGGGATCGGTGTTCCGGCCCATTGTGTCGCGGTTGGCGCTGTCGGTCATGGGGAGGATGGCGGAGGATGAAGATGCTCGAGAGACGGGCATTATTGTTGATACACCAGGCATTTTAAGCCAAGGGAAGCCAGGGAGTTTGGAAATGATCAACCATATCGTGACGGAGTTTTCTAGTATGCATTTTATAATTCTCAACCTTTCTTCTTTTACGCTGTCGAGAGCCCCCCCCCCCTTTTTTTTTATTTTTTTTTTTTATTTCTTTTTATATATATACTAACTCTTACAAAATATAGTTACTACAATTCTGGTCATCGGCTCAGAGCGTCTGTATAGTCTGATGATGAAGAACTACGATAACAAACCAACGTCGAGTGCGTCGGCCGCTGCATCAGATGAACGAATTTCGGTCGTGAAACTTTCTAAATCTGGCGGCTGTGTTGACCGCGACGCGGCATATAGGAAAGCTGTGTGCGAGTCTCAAATTCGTACATATTTCTTTGGCAATCCAATTCCCTCGACGGCGTCCGCCGCGTTATCACTCTCTGCCGCATCCACAACCAACGTTACACTATCGCCACATGCCCAACAACTAGATTTTGACACCCTGGCTCTCTATCACTACGCAACGACCGACGAGGAACAAGAGGCGGATCAAGACGACGACTACGACCCAGCACAGCTGGGGACTGGTACCTCATTCCTCCCAGGTGGTGGCAGCGACCAGGACTGGTTGAATCCTAGCCAGCAACAAAACGAGGGGTCATCTGCCAGTCTGGGTGGAATCGGAGGTCTAAGCAATGACCGTGCTACAACTCAATTGTCCTCACTTGGCGGAGGGGGAGCTAGTATTCCGTTAAAGAAAGTCACGGCCCCTGCACCGTCTGCGCTTGGCAATACTATGCTTGCGATCACGCACAGCGCACCAACGGGTAATGTAGCCGAAATACGCGATGCCAGCGTCATGGGATTTCTGTATGTGGCGGATGTTGATAGTGAGCGGGGCAAGATTCGAGTGCTTGCACCAGTGGGAGGACGCGTACCCTCACGCGCGATTGTCTGGGGGAGAAAATGGCCGGCAGAAGTGGTGGGATTAGTGGGCTAAAGGCTCGAGCGATGTAAAAGGGAAGGTGGAAAAGCAAAAACACAGAGAAAAAACAAAAAAGCTTACGCAATCTGGACCGATACAATTTATTATTTTCATGGCTTTAATTTATATCTGCAGCACGACGAGAAGAATCGCTTCGTACTGGGCCAGGTTATTTATGGGACCCCCCAAAGGTTTAAATTAAGAACGGACTCATTGGCCAATCAAACGCCCGTATTTAGTGGGTAAGTTCATTAGTTTGGGTTTCAGGATCAGGAGCATGAAGAGAAGAAAAATAGTAAATGATAATTTGACTATTGGTTCTGGTTCTAGTGGAGAAATCATTTCGTGGTTGGGCTCTGATGGTGTCAAGGAAGGACGTGATCACTGAGAATTGAGAAACTTCTTCCAAGCCGGCTGATCCACGGCTCCATCACCAAACACACCTTCTCCCGCTCTTCTCTATCCACTCATCTCTTCTCTTTCTCCTTTTTTGTTTTTTTTTTTTTATTATTTTATTTTATTTTTTTGGTTTTTATTTTCTTGGTTTTCTTTTGCAATATTCTCTATTCCTTCTACTCTTGTTACTTACTATTCATCATCAAGAAAGAACTATTTGCCATCATCACTTGAGATGGAGGGAAAGCCACTTCCAAACTGACATCCACACCCTCTCAACCCGCAACAAAGCGATCAATACAGAAAGGGGGCAAAGTAAATAAAGAGACACATTCTCACACACACACACACACACACACAGAGAGAGAGAGAGAGAGAGAGAGAGAGAGAGAGAGAGAGAAAGAGATACTGCGACACTCAAATCATTGAAAACAAACCTCTCCAACAATGTTCTTCTACCGCTCCTATCGCCATCGACGACGAAAACGTTTCTACACCATGTTTCTCCTCCCCTTCCTCGTCATACTCACCCTCCTTACCCCCTTCTACATCATCTACAAACCACCCCATATCATCATCCGCTACTTCCAGCGCCGCTGGCCCGACGTCCTCTGGCATGTACAACTGAAACCCAACGCCGCGCCCATGGTGGCCTTAACGATCGATGACGCCCCCTCAGAAGCCACCCCCGAAATCATTTCCCTCCTCGCCGAGAATGATGCAAAGGCCACCTTTTTCGTCATTGGGGACCATATCGCCGGTCGCGAGCACATCCTGCGCGATGTGGTAGCCGGGGGGAACGAACTTGCCAACCATGCCATGTACGATGAGCCGAGTCGCGATCTCTCCGATGATGAGCTCGCGAGTCAGATTCAGGCCGTGCAGAGTCGCATTCAGCGAATTTATGCCATGGTCGGGCGCGAGGCCGAGGCTCATGAGCAGATTACTATTCAGGGGCATCATCGAAATCAGGAGTCTACCTCTACAACAGAAAAAACCACATCATCTACGTTGCGTGGAAGCAAAAGTGGGAGTGGGAGTGGCGAATCATCGGAGGATTCACAAACAAAGAAGAATACTTCGAAGAAGCCGAGCAAGGGAAGCAATCCCAAGAAGCAGCAGGCGAAGGAACAGAGCACGAATACGAACAAGAATAATGATCATAATAGTAATGCTAATAATATCAATGGATCGGAGTCGAAGTCGGAGTCGGAGTCACAGTCGGAATTGTCGGAATCAGAATCAGAATCAAAGCCGAGAAATGAAGCCAGGGCAGCAACAACGGAGTCACAAGGCCGAGGCGAACACAAGAGGGGGGAAGAGCAGGTCTTGATAGAAACAGGTGGTCGATACTTTCGTCCCGGATCGGGTTGGTTCTCTGATCGGATGCGTGCTCTCGTGCAGCGATTGGGATATCGTCTTGTTCTTGGAGGTGTCTATCCGCACGACCCGCAGGTTCCTTTCCCCTGGATGAATGCCCGACATATTTTGAGTATGGTTCGGCCCGGAAGTATTATTGTTATACATGACAGGAGACCATGGACCGGGCCCATGTTGGCTAAGCTTCTACCAGAGTTGAAGAAGAGGGGATATCGTGTGGGCACTTTGACTGAGTTACTCCAAGAAAGCATTTCTTAATTTTGGTTTTTCTTTTTTTTCCCTGGTTCTCTCTCCCACCTACTTTTTTTTTGACTATTTTTCATCAATTTTTTTTTTTTTCCCCCCTTCTTGTTACTTGGTCTGTTTTTTTTTTTTGTTTTCTTTTCTTTCTTTCTTTCTTCAAAGTCTACTTTATTTTACATCTGGGAGTTCTGGGTCTAGGAGTCAGGATGTTGGTACACATCTTTTCTCTATGTATATAGTCTGTACGAATACAGGGTGTAGGTGGTGATAGATCAATAAATCAAACATGACTAATACCCACAAAAAAAAAAAGAAAAAGAAACATAGAGTTGGATATCAGGCATATAGTAATGATAACAGAGGGAAACAATAATGAACAATACAAGGGATGGGATGTAGAGTATGTAAAGGAAAAAAGGAAAAGAAAAAAAAAGAAAAAAGAAATCATTCCCATCGTTTCCACTCTTCCAGATTCTTCCGCAACTCAACATCACAATCATATCCCCGTCGCTCATCCTCTAGCAATTCTTCATGCCGCTCACGGAACCGTTGTTCTGCACCAAAGCGCTTCAGTGCAATCCATTTCAAGTAAGGCATATCATTCCGTCGCACGGCTTCAATGAATTTAGCCCTGATACGAGGAGAATATAATTTGCAACTAGATGGGGCATCGCGCGGTAGAGGTCGCATCGCTTTTGAGAACTCAAGGGCGATAGGATACCGAGCTCGTGAGAGCGGCCACACTACATCGTCGTAGCAATCTTCGCAGACGGTGAATTCCGGTAGGTCAGGCATGTAGTGGGACTCGCTGAGGATTGGTCGGCTCCGTGGACAGTCTCGAAAGGTCACCTTGCGCCCTGTGTAGGCCAAGAATTCGCTTAGATTCACAGCACTACCTTCCTCCTGCGCTCGGTTTGCCGCGTGATCAAGTGTGTCGATGTACCGAATGAATCGTGGACTATCCGTCACAAAGTCACATACGCGTCCCTGTGTACTCCAGCTCCGCTCGAATGTCTCATGGTGGGAAGGCATCAATAGTCGGATATTTCGAACGCATGCAGAGCAGGCGTGGAACTGGGGTAGATAGGACCCTGTTTCGGGGTCAATAATCCGGTACCATTGTTGCTCGTTGATGGTTCGACCGGTACAGGGCTTGCTGCCTGGCGGAGGCCGGGTGATCTGAAGAAGTAGGTTCAAATTGTCGAGCTTTTTCTTCAGTGTCTGTGTCCAAGCTAGCCGTGCCCAGGGCTCACTCATGGAACAACGAATCTTCTCTGTACGTGGTTTGGACCCACTGAGGATAAAGCGGTCGCGGAATTTAGACTTTCGCATCTGCTTCATGCAAGAAGGACAGATATCCATGTGTGTCAACCCTTGAATAGTGTGCCAATCTTGATAACCGGCCACTGGGATAGACCTAGGGCAAGGCAAAAGACCAACGCCACCACTCGGGGATGAAGAACGGGATGTGACTGGCGAACTATCCGGCTGGGGTAGCTGCAATTGCGCCACGTTGGTCTCCTGTGTGACAACTTGCAATGAGGCCGCAGGTGGCTCCAGTGGCTTTTCTGCAAAAGAGACTGTCCGTCTACGAGACTGGGGCGCAGGTGTTGGTTGGGCTCGATCCAACGAGACAGATCGAAGCGCCGACTTCTTTCCATTTGCTGGCGGCTGCAGGTGCTGCAGCGTCTTGGAGGGATCCGTGGAGATGGCGAACGGAGTCTCACCATCAGAAGAGGGGTGAAGGGGCTCTAAATCTGAGGATGGTGTGGCCTGGGGGGGAACAGGTGCTGGAGGAGGCACTGGGGGTAGCTCCTGTACCAGTGGCGGTGCCGGGACTGCTGGTGGTGGTGGTGGCACTTGCACGGGTGGTGGGATGGGCAATTGTGGATCGACAAATTCCGGGAAGGCTCCAGGGATATCCGTAGTGCTTTGCTCGCTAGGTGAGTTAGACTCAGGAGATAGGGGCTGGGGCAAAACGGGGGCGTCTGGTGCGGGAGGTTGGGCAAGACCTCCAGATTCACGGAGCTCCCGCCGACGGCGTAACTTTTCTTCCAATCTTTCGGCAATACTTAGCCCTGGGGAAGCTAGCCCTGGGGAAAGAGGGGGCCGCTTATCAGCCTGGATTGTTGAGCCATGATCAGCGATGTTACGGTTGTGCTTCCGATGAACGGTGGCCGAGTCAGATTGATAGCCCGAGGTTGAGGTAGCTCGGGGATCAATTGACAGATGTTTGGTCGACCGCCTTTGTCGCACACTTTCCGACCGCTTGGGCATAGAAGAAGTGGAAGTTTTGCGCTGCACACCCTCTATATGAGCAGCTTGGAGGGAGGGGACATTTGGGGGGTCTTGGGCAACGTATGGTTGAGGCTTTGGGGGAAGCTTCTCCTGGACAGGTGGTTCCGGTACAGGTGCTTTGCTAGGCCTAGCAGTAGTACTCTTCTGGGCCTCTGGCACCTGCTTTGGCAGTTTAACAGGAGGTGTTTTATCCTGAGGCTTAGAGGGGGTCCGTGAAGGAGCCTTCTTTACTGGTTCTTGGTTCTGTGGAACCCCAAAAAAGTGGAAGAATGGGTCCTGTTTATTTCCTGTCGGTGTTAGGGGTCCAACACTGACATCCGAAGAAGGGGATCCACGGCCTGACATCCCTCCAACATTTGAGGGGATGTTAGCAAAGGTAATAATAACATCCAGAATCAGGGGGCATTGGTCAATAGATCCTCGAGAATGGACACCTTCAATTCCTGGTAATTCTCCAAGGTAGGACAGTCCGTGCAATTCCCTGGACAGGGATTCGATTTCCCCTTCGACCGATGGTGATGGAGGCCACTGAGGCCGCTGCTTGCGCCAGCGCAAGGGCATCTTGATGAATAAAAGTAGATGTACAGGTAAAAAGAATAAGAAAAAGGAACACGAGAAAAAGCAAAACGGTAAATCGAGAAATTCAAGAGAACTCCAATGTGGTCCAGGTCCGTTGTCCGGTTAAGCAGGAAAGGCAACAAGGTGATAACAATCGAAGCAAGTAGTTAACCAGTTATAGTGGCACGGGATTGTAGAGTCACTTTCCTGGCAGTTTGCATGATATTGTGGAGTCGATTGAACCAGGCTGTGTCGCGAGAGCGTCTTGGGGCCAAAACAGGGGAAGAATCACCAAAGAAGGGCGTACCCTTTTTTTTTTTTTGTTTAGAAAAAAAAAAAAAAATAAATATCACAGCCGAGGAGAGCTGGAGCGTGCGTGAATTGACAAAGAATCTGCTGTTAAGGGTATCAAGTGCGAAATAGAGAAGTCTAATATTATTAGGTATTAACGGAAATAATTATACAAGGCTGTGGTATACAATTCTCTGAGAGAGAGGAAGGAGGGAGCGAAATTAAAAAAAAAAAGGAGGGGGGCGAGCGAAGAGTATATATAAAGACTCAGTGGACCTAGTCGGGCAGCGCCTCTCCTCGAGTTTGGCCCTATGAGAGCCTCAGCCCACAGATTGGGCGGTAATGGGAGCGAATCAATCCCAGAAAGGATGAAACGCAGTCATCGTGGCGGGGTTGCGCGATGGGAGAAAGAACGAATGGGCAAGGCGGACCCAAGTCGAACCGAACGAGGGGGGATCTTGAAACACATCGCATGTACAGTATCCGGTGGTACCTTTTGTGTAGTAGTGTAGCGTAGTGTGGTGTTGTGTTGACATGGAGGAGGTGAGGAGGAGGTGAATCAGAGTAGCCCAAGCGTATGGATGGATGGATGCGAACGCCTTCAGTCCAACGGCCAATAGTGAGACGCCAAAGAAAAGTAAAAATGGTTACTGCCACAGGATGATAGGCACCAATGCCAGACGAGGCTTCTTGCAGGGCACCACTCAGCCTTCTCGCCAGGCCGAACGGCTTCCACGTTGGGCTCTGCCGGTCACATTTGTATGGTCGCCCTCTGCATGATGCATTTCCCAGGGGCTAGCGAATTCGAGTGATGCTGGTCAACAGTGAGTTGGCTGGCTCATTTCCTAATATCACATCGTCATCAACTGCAGTCGAGGCGATGATCTCTGATGATCGGTGAAGAGATTTCTTCAGAATCGCCAGCTGATTCGGTCGTCGAGTTTCTAATTTCATCCATTGGGCATCATTTTTTCTTTTTCTTTCTTTCTTTTCCTCTTCGCTTCCTTGTGACGGCCTCGTGACTGGCATAATTTAGGCATAGTTTAATAATACCAATTTATGCATCACTTATGTTGAATACCTCAGGCACCTGTTTTCATAGCAACACTCGATCCCTCCCTAGGCAGGTAGGATTTCCTCTTTATTCTACTGCTAAAGGCATACATACATACATAGGTTCTAGATCGGACCATCGCAATCTCTCAACAAAGTGCTGTTGAAGGCCCATTGTCAATTATCTCGTTTTGGTCTGAATTATCGCCACTGAGATCTACAAATATGTTGAGTAACCATCCCCCACTTCCACCGCTTCCCTGTTTCCTTCCAAACATTCTTTCACCTCATTGCTTGCCTCGTTTTCCGATGCAAACTCATCTCCTTCCTCCATTCTGAGGTCTTTTGGCTTTTTCCACCCTATCATAAGATCATTGGCAAGCACCGTGTAGATGGATGCGTAGGCCGTGATGACATCCTCAAAGTAATGCAAACCACAGTTCAACTCCCAAATGGAAGTGATCACCTTCATCCCGGGATAACAGTGCTGGAGCAGCTCTTCTTCTACAAAAAACTCAAATTCCTGCATCAGGGCATGCCCCTGCTCCCACTCCTGACGCTCCTCCGGGCTGAGATCATATCCAGGCTTTCCAGGGTCTCGATACGCTCTTCCAATCAATGATCCAACAGGGTGAAGGTCAGGGGCGTGTGTCTGGTAAAGCTCGCCAGTAGAACTATCCGGCATTCGCACTTCCGTAACTTCAAACCCGTCTATATCCTCCACTCGCCTTGCCTCAAGTTTGCCTTGGCTAGCCAATAGATGAAACCGTGTCGCAAGCTCATCTGAGCCAGCACAAGCCAAGCCAAATCTAGTTACCTTCTGGGCCGTCCCCCAGGGCATCTGAACCGGATCACCTTTGGAGCCTGTCCACTGGTTGTCTTTGACGTACAAGTCGTGCTGCAAGCCCCCGAAAAGGGTGGTGCAGGCCGTGTTGAAATCCCCTGGGCCACTTGCTGTGAGTTTCTGATTCTTCCAGAGCTCTATAGTGGCGATATCACATGATTTCCGCGCTTCTTCAATGTTATCTTTATACTCTGGACAGACATCATGGTATAAAAGATATGAGAGAAAATTGCGAATTGTCAAGGTTGCTAGTTTTATCATATCTTCATTTTCGGGGTTAAAGTAGTATGGAAAGTACGAGGTCCTGCCAATTGTCAGTGACGGCCTTTAGAACGGATGTAGAGGATGGACTCTTTTACAAGTATCCTTTTACCACTGCATTGAAGTCGACTCCAAGTTTTGAGTAGTCGTGGTTGATGGATGTCTGGCCTCTTGCGAGAAGGATGTCGTCCTTGTCCATCTGCTGGAGGTCGCGGCCATCGCTACCCCCGAACATCCTTTGGCCAACAGTCACCCCTCCATATGATAGATATTTGATGAATATCTCTCTTCTATCGTTCAGAATACGCCGATTACTTTGATAACGAAGAAGGGCATCCTCGATCCGGCTAAAGCAGCGTTAGTCGCTATAAATGAAACTTTTGTAACTTTCAGGTATTCTCGAATCTTACTGGATCAGGGGCCGTGATCTTTTTCCCAGAGTAACACGTCAGCCAAGTATTCTAAGTTCTAGCGATCGTCATCCGGGTGGGTCAACTTCAAGTGTCTTACACGTTGTATATGTCTTTTTCAGTTTCATACTCCTCAGGGGTCATAGGGGCATCAACATAGTACTCTTCGAAACCGGTGGGCTTGTTCTATAAACTAGGCGATCAGCCACATGCAAGGAAATAACCTTTTTTTTTTTTTCATGTTTTGAGAATTTCCATCATACATACCTTTCCACGCTTACTCTTCGGCTTTTTCTTAGCTCTTTTTTTCTTGCCGATAGCCGTGGGCTCTTCCTGCTGGATCATGTTGTCATCAGGTGCATCTTGATAGGATTCAGCCAGAGCGTTTTGACCCTCTACGGCGGGAGTTTTCATGGCGGGCCTAAGTGGCGAAATAATTTAAAGACGAAGTTAGTGAAATGCTTAAATCGGAGATAGAAGAAAAAGGAGAAAAAGGGCGAAGGGAAGTTGGGGGTACATAGGGATGGAGGAAAGAAGAGCAAAAGGGCTGGCTGGATGGTTATTGTTACATTGGGTATAGTGAGTGTTATAGAAGTGAAGGTATATTTCTAGCAGGTAACTATATACATGGTAATAATGAATAACAAAGATGAGTGAATTGATATTATACTAGAAAGTACCTAGATACCTTCACCTCTACATTTAGAAACAATCAAAGAGAATTAAACAAATAATTAAAATCAAATACAGAGATCATCTGTTGTAAAGTAGGATTATTTGTTCAGTGGGTGGATATCCAATCCCCACAATGACAAGGTAAGGTGGGTAGAGGCATGATGAGCTGAATGAACTCAGGTTAAAAAGGTAGGCAGCCTAGACTTAGTATTCAAATTGAGCAGGGCGAAGAAAGGAAGCTAAGTGATTAATGATAATTAATTTCTTCCTGCAAGCTATTTGGTATTTTGGCTGATGATGATGATGATGATGTTGCTTAGAAATCAAGGTGGTGGCCTGTAGAAGATGATTGAGTTAATAAGATGAGGCGTGAGGGAAGGAAGGTATTGATTCATTGATTGATTAATTACATGATGAGGGGAAATATAAAAAAAAAAGAAAAAGAAAAGAAAAGAAGGCTTAAGATTAGAAAGTAATTAATCCAGTCAGCTGGGTTATTGATAGATAAAACAATAGATTAAGTGTGCATAAGAGATAGTTAACTAGAAGGTCAAAAAAAAAAAAAAAAAAAAAAAGGAAAAAGAAAAAGAAAACAAAAAAGAAGCTAAGGAAGAAGATTCGAAACAGTAGAGCTGAGAGATCCCTTATACTAGATAAGTTAGTTCCAACCTGGCGTCGATCCGGTGATTAAATACTTCATTCAAGGAAAATAATAATAAGATGAAGAAGAATGAAATAAAACGACGGACTCTTTTCTTTAGTTCGTTTGGTTCCCTTATTTGATTAATGTTATTTTTCTCCCCTTCTTACCCGGCCTGCTTTCACAAGCTGTACTCTCTTGCCTCTATTCAGTGTCTGGATTTAATCTTTGATCATCTTTCCTTCCTTCAATCTGACTAGATAGATATCTTTGCAGTTTTCTTCTCAGCCTTCCTTATCTTCTTGACCCCATCTCACGAATCAGCGCCCTCGATCGGTTGTCCCTGGTTGATCGGCAAAACATGCAGAAAGCTCTCTAGAATTTGATTGACATTTGAACAGCGTATGACATCTTTTCTCTTTGTTTTTTCTACTTTTCAGCGATCACCATGCCGTCTTCCTCTCGATCCGATAGCTTGAAGAACCAGAAGTTGGATCATGACAGCTTTGTCGCCTTTGATCATGCCGCGGCCGGACAGTAAGTGCTTGCTTGGATTCCGCTCCTCCCCTGCGATCGACTGAGTCACCTTTGCCTCGGCGTCATCAAATCGGCGAGAAGCCGCCATCTTGCGGGTTGCAAAACGGCTTGCAATCTGCTTGCGATCTACTTTTCTGCTTCTTTATTCCCTGTCCGTTAGAAGATCCAAAGGCTAACTCTCTCTTTCCTCCTTCCGTTGTCGCAGTGATGGCGTCCGTTGCACCCCCTCTGGCTCCTTTATCGCAAAGCCCTGCACCTCCGCGGAAGTCGCTTTTTATGAATCTACTGCCCTCCATCCGGCATTTCGGGAATTTATCCCCATATATATTGGGACCCTGACTTCAACGGACCAGCCCCAGCCTCTTGCCCTCGCGGCAGCCGCTGCCGCCGCTCAGCCAGGAGCTATCGTGATTCCGGACTCCGGTCCCTCAGCAACCTCGGGAACGCCGACCGCCGCCGCAACGGCGCAGCCCAACGCGGCAGTTGGGTCGGTCCTAGTCACTCCTGCCGCAGAGAAGGCATGGATTCCTTCAGCTGGGAAAAAATTAGAAACAGGGATCTCCATAGTGCTAGAGAATGTGGCTTCTGGGTTCAAGCGACCGAACGTGTTGGATCTGAAGCTGGGGGCTAGACTGTGGGCTGACGATGCCCTTCCTGCTAAGCGGGCGAAGCTGGATGCAGTCTCTAAGGAGACGACCAGCTCTACCCTTGGATTTCGGATCGCTGGTATGAAAGTGTGGACTGGAGTCAACGGAGAGGCCGACGAAGGGAGCAAGACCAATCCATATATCACCCGACATGAACCTTCGGGCGGCGCAAAGGGCGAAGTGACCGAGATCAATGGCTATAAGCGCTACGATAAGTGGTATGGCCGGTCCTTCAATGCTGATAATGTTAAGGAGGGGCTTGAGACTTATCTCTCCGGAGCGAAACTGGGGCTCATCGATCGCTCCAAGCTGGTTGCGAAAAGATTAGCAGGTGGGCTCAGAGAGATACAAGAGGTTCTGGAAGCTGAAGAGTGCCGAATGTATTCTTCGAGCGTGCTGGTCATCTACGAGGGCGACCCTGAAGCAATGGAATACGCTCTTGAGGAGGAAAGGAAGGCCGAGGAGGCCGCCCAGCAAGAGCCTGAGTATGAGGAGGAGGAGGAGGAGGAGGATGAAGAAGATGAAGATGAGAAGGGAGAGGGGTTTGATGGATTTGTTCTCCAGGAGGGCGGACCATTTGAGGTGTCTAGTCTACCTCTGGGCCCGGATGGTGTAGCTCCTCAAACGATCAACATCAGCATTGACCCAGAAAACACTCCGCTAGAGGGCCTAGAAGATGATGAGGATGAAGAGGAGCTACCTAAGGTACATGACCTTCGCCTGATTGATTTTGCCCATACCACGTGGACACCTGGCCAGGGACCAGATGAGAACGTCCTTGTGGGGGTGAGAAACGTAATTCGGATATTTGACGAGCTTGCTGTTTGATTATTTATATGTACAATTACCTCCATGGATCTGCATTCAATAGTCGCTGGCGGCTTTGAGTGGTGGATATCATTTCATCCTGTCACACTATCTCATCAGAAGTTGTTACTTGCAGCTCTCGCTTTAGATTTCGTTTTATGGTTTGATCAATGAGAGTTATAGTATAACAATCATACTTTGGTTCAGTTATAATGATAATAATTGTTATGATTACTTTAGGGAAATATTGAGCACATGATATGCAGCCTTTCCATTCCACTTTCTTCTTGGTGATTCCGTATAGTTTCCGCTGTCGTCCGTCGTATCTCTGAGCTCTTGATGAAGAAGGATACGAGGAGTAAGAAAGCTTAAATGATAAAAAAACCCAATAAGCTTGCGAAATAGATAAGATCCTTGCGTTATACGAGTAAGCCATTTTTAATATGTGATATATTAGCTTAGGTATGAAATTCGGATGCCTAGGGTAGGGCAGGGGAGAATCCTGGCCCAGATGTTTTTTAAACTTTGGGGGTAGGGAGTATCACCATCGGTTGTAGCTTCTGACGTTTAACAGGCAGCAAGAATAGGTGTACTATTATTCCCCCGACAACTTTTCTTGCTTGTCAAAATAAAGCTATTTTTTTTATTTAAATTCCACCCCTTATCTCCCAAGAATCCTTAGGAAATCTTCCATTCGAACATTCTGCTTATATATCTTTATATTTATATGCCTACCTAGGCACTTTATTTTGCAAATTCTTGGCCCCGCATGAAGATCGCTATTGTTGGTGGGGGTATATCCGGGTGCGCTGCTTACCTGGAACTTAAAAGCCACCTACCAAAGCCGCCCCCAGGAGAGGGAGATCATGAAATCACCATCTACGAAGCATACAGCACGGATATCAGCGCTGCCTCTGGAGAGCGCGAGGGGCCGACCTACTCCGCCACCCTAACGGTAGGGGGCGGTTTAGGGGTTGCCCCGAATGGACTAAACGTTATCAAACGTTTGGATGAAACTCTCCTACAGGACATCGCTCGAGGTGGCTATAAAATTGCGACATCCAACCTCAAGTCCAAGAATGGAACGCTCTTGATGCGTATGGATGCGACAGCGGATCCTGACCCGTCTGCTGGGCCTGATGGCGGATGTATGCATCTGCTCGGGACGAGTCGCCACTCGTTATGGCTGAATCTGCGTCTGCGTATTCCCGATCGCGATATTGTGAACCGGCGGGTAGCACGAGTGGAGGCACGCCCTAACGGTCGGAATGTGATCAGCTTTGTGGATGGGAGCCTGCCCGTTGAGGTGGATTTGGTTCTCGGGGCGGATGGTGTGAAGGGTTGTACTAAACGGGCTTTGTTCCCGGAGGATGTGAAGGAGGATCCTTACCCACCTCGATACGAGTGAGTATAATTCTTTTTTTTTTTTTTCCACCAAAATAACCATTTGCTCTTCTGTTATAATGCTATGGGGACTGGGGAGGTAACATTTTGCTTGTATAGGGGCCTCGTTGGGGTAGGAGGGTTTATTCCTGCAGAAGAGGTGAAAAACATCGTGGAAGAGGGTTCGATGAACTTCGTTTTTGGTGGAAATGGCTTCTTTGGCTACTTCTTTTCTGATAGTGAGACATCGGATCCTCACCGCGACTCTGTCTACCATGTTTCACGACCAGGAAATTCTCTGGGGTGGTGGTCGACATATGCAGTAGATGAATGCCCGGACCCGAAAACTTTGAATATGGACGACGTTTTGCGACAGTTGCGGGAGAAGCACGCGCGCTGGAAGGATCCTGTCATCCAGAAGATTCTGGCATCGCTTCAAATCAAGAACATGTACCCAACGTGGACTTCGCCTCAACTTCCAACTTGGGAAAGGGACGGTGTGGTTCTTATTGGTGATGCAGCACATGCTCTCCCATCTACCTCTGGACAGGGATCTTCACAGGCTCTAGAAGATACAGAATCATTTGCTCTGATCCTTCGCCATCATCTCCGCAAATTATATGAAAGATCCTCCCCAGACACTCTGCTTTATAAAGAAGCCATCACGGATGCTGCAAAACAATTTATGGTGCTGCGTCAACCACGGGTGCAGGGAATATTGGACGCTGCCCAGAAAATGCAGAATTCGAAGCGTGATATGGGGGTTGTGGCTGAGTATGGAATGTACTGTGCGATGTGGGTTGCAGGTATGGACACTTTAAGCCTTTCACCTCAGTTAAACCCAAGTCCCTTCAGTTTGGATTGCTGACAATGACAATAACAGGCTGTTTTCCTGCGATGGTATCTCGCCCGACGAAACACGTTTTCAATTACAATGTTCCAGAGCATGTGGCGTGTCTGCTTGAACAGAAGGATAAATAATGCGCATGAAAGGGAGTGACTTGCCTTTAAATATCTTACACAATCTAATGTATTTAAGAAGTTTATACCAAGTAAAATTTAATGAAACACCCTACTCCTAGGTACTTATATGAACAAGGTGCGGAAATATCTTCCCGTTTTGAGAACGTGAGAATCCCCCCCCCCCCAAATAAAGGATTCAACTGCTGCAAAATGAGCTGCAAGAAACAAAATGCTTGGTACTACTACAAGGGAGACAGAAGGAAAAAAGAAAATTAACGAGACGCCTAGTGGGGAATTTATGCAGGAGAAAAGGACATACTTAAGGTAGATAAGCCTTAAAACGCATCAGTTATAGCACCCACTCAGGCATATAGACTATAATAGAATTTCGTCATCCATCTCAGGGCATGCTTTCCTCAGATTATCTGTAGTACTGTACATTGGGATCCCTTGGGCAAAAGCAAAGGCAAAAAAAAAATAGATATGCAGGTAGAGTCGATCGATTCCCTGTTCAGGACATATCTGGCGCTGTTTTATTTTTACTTTTTTTTTTTTGTCTCTATATAGACTCAGCCATGCTATTGACAGGATTTGACAAGAATAGAGCATACATAAGATCCAGTAGAATGAAAATTTACGTACCATGATGAACTAGGTAGTGGATGGCAGGTAGACAGAGAGAGAGGCGAAGTTAACAATTGCTATGCTGAGGGCGCTCCATGTATCCCGATTTGGTAAATTGTGGAGATGCCCGCTGAGCAGCTCTTTTCCTCTTTCGGTGTAGGCCCCTGGAACATCAAGTATGGATATTGTACAACACAGCTCGCATTTCGTCATCATCTCCATTCTCCATGGTCATCATAACAATTTACGCTCTGTCGCCATGATTTTCCGAATGCAGTGTTAATTGCTTGCTTGCTACAAAAATTATATAAGGATGGGATGTAATGTCTCGAAATGATTATATCTGAATGATTACTAGTAGTATACTAACTACTACATAGATCGACAAAAACTCAAGAATTGACTTCACTTTCTTCTCTATTTTCCTTTATTTTTTGTGAATATGCGTCTCCTTCAAAACCACCTTATCCTACTCCTGCTATGTATAACCGGTGCTCTCTCTGATTTTCTGGGACCGGTGTGGCCGGCTCCTAGGGACATTAGTAGCCGCTCCAGTCGTGTTGCCATTGCGTGGAGAAATCTCACCTCGACATTGGAGGCCAGTCTTTATGGATCCAAAAACAAAACATCGCCTACTTTGCGGGAGCTCAGGAACCTTACATTCTCAGCCGGGATGTTCTCAATCCATGACCCTGGAGCCGAGACCCTACAGTTTCATTATGCGGCCCCCGAAATCACGAAATCGTCAGTTGGAACAAAAAAGGTCGATGCAGATAGTATCTACCGCGTTGCTAGTATATCCAAGCTCGTTACTGGTCTTGCGGCTATGATTGAGCTGGATATCGATGACTGGGAGCGTCCAATCTCCAAGATGTTCCCCCCGCTTGCAGAGTTCCTTCGCGAGAAAACGGGCACCCTCGACCCCGTGTATGATGTTCAGTGGGACCAAGTTACCCCAAGTGCTTTGGCTGGTCATATGGCTGGCATATCCACATTTGGGGCGCCTTGGTACACTGACCTCGTGTTGTTTCACAGCGTCAGTCCAAACCCAGTCTATAATCCAGCAACTTACGGACTGCCTCCCGTCAACCTGAACGATCCTGCCATTAGGCCACCATGTCTCGATGAGGGTGCCAATTGCACAGCAGGCTCGTACACTGAGGGGATAGCTTCCACGCCGCCGGTCTTCCTTCCGTGGACAAGCCCAGTGTACTCCAACAACGGGTATACGTTGCTGGGTATGGCAATTGCCAATCTTACCGGTACCTCAATTCACCAAATTTACCAGGAAGCTATTTTCAGCCCCTTGGGTATGGAGTCCACTTACTCTCGTGTGCCGCCCGATTCTGAGATCCCTCGCTGCGTCGTCGCTGGAAACTTCTCTGCCGGCTTCGGCTTAGATAACGGTCTTTCCGTATCATCAGGTGGGATCTTTTCCACAACAAATGACCTTGCGAAATTTGGACTGGGCATCCTCAAGTCTCTCCTCCTGACCCCTGAGCAAACCAGAAGATGGATGAAACCAATCACCCACACTGCTGATTTGCACTACTCTATGGGTAGACCGTGGGAAATTTACCGCTACCAACACCCAAAAACCGGAGTGGTCACTGATATTTACACTAAACTCGGCGACTCTGGAAACTATGGTGGTGTGGTTGCTCTATTTCCTGATTTCGATATAGGATTTAGTGTTCTTGAGGCAAGCTCCCTGGCTTCGCGCTCCGAACTAGCCCTCCTTTTGATGGATCTCATCACAGAATCGATTCTCCCAGCTCTGATGGACCAAGCTGCCCTAGAAGCGGAGCGCAACTTTGTAGGAACATACGTTTCGACCACGAAGGGGCTGAACTCATCCATCAGTTTCGGGACTGCTAGGGACAGCGCTCCAGGTCTGGAGGTAACCTCCTGGGTCAGCAATGGAACAGATTTGATGCCTTTTGTGCCGCTCATGATGAGGAGCGAGAACTATGCGCTCAGACCCACAATCTCGAGTGTAGGTGAGACCGGACAAATTGCGTTCCGGCCTTTCACTGTGACCGAAAACCCAGTAAACGATAGACAGACGCCGCAGATGCTCTTCTCGAAGCTCTATGATGTGGGCGACTGGGCCTTCTTCGATGGGTACACGTATGGCGGGATTAATCTACCATTATTTGTCTTTGATGTTGACCAGGAAGATGGAGATGTATCGGCAGTGTCTCCGGCCGCTTGGCGTGTGAAATTGGAGAAAGTTAAACAGTGAATCGCCGTATAACCTTGAGATGGTTGATTCGATTCCTATTGTGGTTGGCCTGTGCTGTTAGAGTATATATTTCATGTTACCGTAGACTTATCTCTATCAATAGCCAAGATAAATTATATTTCATAAGGTGATTAATTTATTTCTTGTATAAATGAAAAATAATTTATATAACGTCTTATTATATCATTGAAAAAAGGATAAAGAGATGAAAGTAATGATACTATGTAACTTAACGAAAACATCACCTAAAGCAGCACCACCCCCTTCCCGAAATAGACATATAGACAAACAGAAACGCCAAGACAAAACGCTTACATAACCACAACCTCCGATTCGATTTCATTTTTGATGATGATAATTTTTGATAACGAGATTCCGCTTAAAAGGAAACAACAAAGCTAGCGCAAAAAAGGAAAAGAAAAACAGACAATAATTAATATGTTTCCCACACGCGCCCTTTTGGGGCGATCAGTTTGGAAAGGTATTTCTATTACCCGCTCCCTCTACCTGCGGTCAATTTGCTTGAATTGATTGATTGATTGAGCGAGATGGACCGAAGGGCTAACGAAAGTTTTTTGAAAATTATCTCTAGGTCCGAATATTGTGCCGTATGTTTGCCTCCATCGTCCGTTCATATTCTTGTCTTGCGAGTTTTTGGAGACTTTCTCTGTGTGACTGTGATGCTGTCTGTTCTGTCCCGTGTCATTCCCTTGTCTGGCTGAGGCAAGGTACCTGGGGAAGAAACAACCAAGAGAAGGAGAAGGGGGATAGGGGCAGGAGGAGGATGACCGGAGTAATGCCAATGCCAATGCCAATATTAGATTGTATGATGTGACCGATGGGATGGGATGGGTTGGGACATACACCCTATGTGTGCACTTGCTTGGGACAACGCCAATGGCAATGACAATGGGAACAGAAGAAAAAGGACGCATACACACGAAGACAGACTGAAATATCGAGGCAGGGGTGAGAGCGAGAGCATTACAACAATCTAACAAAGATCTAGTCTCCCTCTTCCCCGACAACTTCCACCCCCACCAAACACACCCCCAATTCGAACACAGAAGCGAGCGGCGACGATTCTCCCCAATTTCGTGGGACTGCGATTCTCGGTGCATAATGGAAAGACATATCAGGATATTCTAATTACAGAGGAAATGGTTGGGAGGAAGTTGGGGGAGTATGTATTGTAAGTGGTTTTGACCAACCCCTCAGTCCCCCCTCTTTTTCTTTACTTTTGCGTTTCTTTCTTCTCGTGCGGGGATATCTACTAGTATATCTAGTAAGGAAATAGGGGTGGAATTGGTGATAACTAAGAGGGAATCCTATAAAGGGGTTGGGCCGGCTTACTGACGGGGTTTCTCTTTTGATTTGAAAATAGGACTCGCAAGCGGTTCACGTACAAGCAGTCGAAGAACAAATAAACTCAATAAAAACAAAATCAGCAATCGGCTGATCGATCGATGGTTCGCGCGTTGGAGTGGAGCCCAGGACTTTCTCTTATGGCTGGTTTGATATGTCGCATTCGTTCTTAAAGTGTTGAATGTGGCCTGGATTTGGAACCAATTGGGCGTTTCGTCGTTCTTGACTGGTTTTCTTTTCTTTTCTTTCATGGTCCCTTACTATTTATTTATTAGCGTTTTCTTCCCCACCTATTATCCGGGGAATTGTATATCTATATCTATCACCATTCAAGTTCTGTATCAATACTAAGGATGAGCTTTGGACGCATTAACAGGTTTAACCTCTGGGTAATCATTGACCTGATATAGCCATGTCAAAAGTATATATATATACAAAAGATTTTACATGATTTACATGTGTTTATGTGTTTACGATCGCAAACAATTGTCATTTGCAGGAAATCTTTCAAACCCCAAAATTGTCTAAACTCCAATACGTAGCATTGGGTCAGTATGAAAGACCATTCCATTATCATAATGCGCGTAAATCTGCGATCTGCAGCTCTAATGGACCTTCGTACTGGCCCAACGTTGAGCAATAACTATCTTGTCTGTACCCCGACAACATGGAGAGTCGGCCGTGGAAGAGATCGCTGGGGTACATAAAAGACTCATGTATAGTTATCGTATCGCCAACTTGCTGTGAACTTGGAGGTTTTGGGAGTCGATATTTGTTCCTTGCCTAACTTATGCCAATGGTGTAATAAAGCTAATAGATATGTAAATGTGTCCATTCCGTCAAGACGGGGCTGCCTTGATTTGACTGCTTATAGATATATCATGTTTCGCTCAGCATCAAGGTAGACAGACCTATATATATAAAAAAAAAAAAAAAACAAAAAACAAAGGGACGGCTGCGAGTCAGGGGTAAGTATAGCTTCCCGGTTGGCAGATTATATACCCACTCTTCCGCCAGATCAAGATGAGAAGCTGCTAACTATGGGTAGATTACTGGCCTTCGGGAAGTACCCACATCGTTTGTTTCGTACCATGGACTCACCAAATTTAGAATATGGTAGGAATCAACAGGGGATCACCTTTCTTAAATAACTCGTCGCTTTCGTCATCGAGGTATGACGGATACGTAAAACAAGAAAGAAGAAGGAGAAGAAGGGCTGGTCAATCTGTCATATCACATGAATAAAGGATTGTTATATTTTTTTGTTTATGATGTTTAACTAACCTCTAGAGAGTATATGAGCACAGTTTGCCAAGAACCTGAAAATCAACCCTAGCTCTTTCAAATAATTTATGGGGATTTTTTTATTAATTGAGTGGCGTGGAGAAAGCATTATCCCTTCATCTCGTTGAGTGGAAAGCTGACATCATGGTACATGCGTGTGAACGGATTTCGAAGTCCGGTCAATCAACGGCCTGCTCTGCATGAAATAATGAATTAAAGGTTGCTGCGTTGAAAGTGTACTTTGGACTATATTAACCGTGGTTTCAAGGACACCCTTGATATGGATTTTACTGTGGTTGTCTTGAGAAAGCGCTTCATTTGACGTCTAGCCCTGGGTGATCGCTGGCCAGTGAGTTGATTCAGGACAAGAACTGAGGATGGATTTAGGCTGATTCGCTCATCCCCAAATCAGTATAAAGATAAACCTATTTGGGGAAGATCCAGGCACCAGGATCACATCACATGGACTAACAAGGAACAAAGCGTTGTGATAGCTTTCCTGCTAAGAAACCCTAGTTGAGAGACTAAGGCGGACTTGGAGCCAAGGATGCCTCCGTGTATGTCCGCAACGGCCAGCATAAAGTATACTCCGGAGTACATACATGATGTATCCATTCAGGTCTGGGTATGTGATGGATGGTTCTAGAAGTCGACATATCAGATATAAGGGAGTGATTATTTACTTTCTTTTTCCGTTTGGGATCTTGATCTTGGTGAAAACAAGATCGTAGTAATTGAGATCATCCTATTATGGGGCGGAGTAGCGGTCGCTGAGAAAACAAGGCAAACTTTTAGCACATGTGTGATAGTTGAATGTCACCCTCCCCCTTTCAGGACTTGGTGAAGAGTTGGATTCCAACAAGACACCACAAAAGCGGGCCAATCTAGGCATAGGATTGACGGGAAACTTTTTACCACGCCGCAGGAGCAGCCCGTTTCTAAATCAATGGACAGTCATTGCTTGCTAATTGCGCCTAGAAATCTTAGCGTCCCCGCTGCAAGAATTAACCTCGAGAAATAGATTGCATTAATCTATTGCATTGATGGGGCTTTTTCCGATAAGAGTAAAAGATGAGTGGCGCCGTCGGCTTCACGTGGGTCCACATTGGGAGACTAGGGCGGTTCGGCCTGGGTTGACAACAGCTCATTTCCAAATCGGGGGAGCATGAGGAAGATCACAACCGTTCAAGTCCATCTCCCCCCGCGTGGCCCCTGTGATCCATTCTTTTGAGTTTGACTCCTGAGTCTTGACAAAGACTCTCCTATGGTAGGACCCCAAATGCTATTCTCCAATGTGAAAGAGTATGTTCATTGGATGACCACCATGTCAGTCCAATGCAAATGCTTGGGATAGCATGGAACGGGTTCCGGGAGCCCTTTCTATTCCCCACTTCCTGAAAATCTTCTCCTTTTTACCTCTCTCATTCCTTTTGGTTTTTTTGTTTTGTCCTTCCTTCAAAGCAGTTTTGTCGCCTGTATGTCTTCATGATGGAGGATGCCTCACCGGCCCCTAATCGCGGTTGGGTGCTTTACGCGGCCTCTTGGTCGCTATTTGGGATATGTGCAATTGTAATCACCCTCAGACTCTGGGTACGGACTCGTATCATCCGGTCTTGTGGTTGGGATGATGCTTTCATCATCTTGGCCATGGTTTGCGCTACAATCAACACTGCAATGATCACCGTCAGTGTCATGCATGGGACTGGGCGCCATGCAGAGGACTTACCCGACACCGAAAAAATCATTGCCATGAAGTATCAACTCCTCTCACAAGGGTTTCATGTCATGTCAACGAACTGGGGCAAAGTGTCAGTGGCGTTATTTCTTGTTCGCATTATCTCCAAGACGAAGCGGGAGAAACCAGCTGTGTATGCTGGAATCATAATCTTAACTGTCATCAATGTGCTGGGCGTGTATACAATATACGGGCAGTGTACTCCTATCTCAATGACCTGGGACACGAGTATCAAGGGATCATGCTGGCCACCACACGCCCAGAGGAACTATGCATTTTTCCAGGGCAGTGAGTATATATGTTAGTTTTCTCTACTCTAGGCCGCTGCTGACAATTATTCGGCTTAGCTATTTCTGCGTTTAGCGATTTGGTCCTGGCAATATACCCCCTCTTCACGATCTGGAATTTGCAAATGGCGACTAAAGTTAAGGCTGGGGTGGGGTTTGTCCTTTCATTGGGTATTGTGTAAGTTGATAACGCCTAAAACCTTGCAATTCCCCCCTCCTGAAGCTCTCCCCTTTCAATATCCCTGGGACCTGACAATAGATTAGAGCAATGGTGGCAGCTATTGTGAAGACCATTCACCTGGCCGCTTTGTCGTCTCGAACAGACTACACTTGGGACCTGGTCGATCTTACAATTTGGGTTGCAGTCGAACAGTATACGATCATTTTAGCGGCATGCATCCCTGCACTGACACCTCTCTTCAATATTGTGGTGCGCCAGCGATCCAGTAAACGAAACACAAGTTCGAATGTCAAAAAGATGATGACTAGTCACAGCCGCCATTCTAGCCGTCCACAGCCGTATTCACCGTTCGCAAGTGTGGGTAGGGATTTTGTGGAGTATCCCATGACATGGGCGCGGTCGGATAGAAAAAACAGCGGCAGCGATAGCGAGGAACCGATTATGAGTGCGACCGAGGTAAAGAAGGGTATTCTTATGACGACCGAGTTTAGGATGTCCAGACATCATACCACAGAGCCATGACGGCGTTTTTCTTTTTTCTTTTTTTTATTATGAATATGTTTTGCATTTGGTCAATTTTAGCTTTTGTTGATTCTCACCTCTTTTTCTTCCCCTGACGGTAGTACCCGTCTCTAGTAGGATTTTGACTGTTGAATTGATTCAACTGCCGATAGTGGGCTCGTGTTAGCGATGATCTATTGAACTAGCGGAGCATGTTGGGCAAACTCTCCCTCCATCAAGGAAGAACACCCCCGTCTAGTTTCCTTACCCTGCTCTTCCTTTAGTTCGTAGCAAGCTTAGGCGAAGTAATTTGATTGGGGCGTCCCTTTGGCATACATGGTCTTCGTCCTGAAGACACCGCCAGGCCCCGGCTTGCTCGGCTTTTTACCGCGGATTCGGGAAATCACTCGGGGCCGTCACATCCTAGAAAGGGGTGACGGGGAATTAGTCGAGATAAATATAGATCAGATTTCAAGATTGCATAGAGTTGGTTCTGATTCAAGCTGGGTATAGTAATCTTATCTATAATCCTGGGGTTAGTAAGCGCGATGTTGATGTAAATAAAGAGGGTTATAGAACTAGTCCTCGATGAGCCCTTGATGATCATTGATGATCGTTGACGATCTCTGGGGATCTTTTAAAGAGGCTTAAGCGAGATCGCCACGTGTATATATGCCCATATTTTCAGGTACCCACCTAGGTAAGTTTATTGTTATTGTATGTACTAAAGACAGGCATAATGACGGCTCATAGCCTGACGGGACAGGGGATGGAGCCGGGAGAGAAAGAAGACATGGTGATCCAGATGGATGAAGATGGATAGATCTCTATCTACAGAACTGACGAGCGGTGTGGCCTATATAGCCGAGGACAGGTCACGTGTCCAACACATAATAATACCTATGCTGTACTGGCCTAGCAAGGAGCCATCAATAAGGTTGAGAATATCCATTCAGGGGTTGCAGTCTAGTTCGATATACTAAATGATTAGAATGCAACTAATTTCTCTTCTGTCAAGTAATTAGTTTTTTCAATCTAACTGTGTAAAATTATAGTTGCTGAAATTACACTTCTCCCTTTTTATTGCTTACTAGGTATACAGGAGATAGAATGCCTTGTTCGTGCGACCACCTCAGGTGAAACCAGCAGTTATCATCAATACCCCAGACACATTGGCCATGGAAGAATATTTATTCTTTAGCTCGATTATTGCTTTCTCCTTCTGTAATATTAATCCCCTCAGAACATCCTAGATGAAAGAATCCGGAATATGGTAAGGACCCCGGATCACCTGGTGGATGCGCCTCAACTGATCGATCCGCACCTTTAAGTCTGCCGCTGTCAACATGGCATTTCACCCTTCCAAGCCCGGTACCTTTCATAGTCATGCTGGATAATATTTCGCTTTTCAATTTTCCGAGCGAAATCTGCAGACCTGATCAACATGCGCTCCATCCATATTTGGCGCGCCCAAGATATTCCTATTCGATCCCTTTACCGATGTTATGAAGCACTGGCTGCGCGTCAATATGAAGCTATATGCCGAGAGGTAGAGTGCTTTTGGTATCAGGCAAGGCAGTCATGGGCGGTGCACTGCATTCCAGACCCCTGTGATCGTGACCTAATTCAATACACTATTCTTGCTTGTATTGCCGAAGAGCTTGCCAATGCCTTTAACTGGCGGCTAAGTTTAGAGATGCGGCTTAATAGAACAAGGCATATCTATCGTAAGACACTTGGCGCTAGACTATACACCCGAAACTGCCCCTTCTTGGGTTAAGACGGTCCCTGCAATTGACTTTAGGTCCGTTTTTTCTTTACCAGACGGTTTACTAGACCGTAGCAACCTCATCCATTGTTTTTTGATTCGGGCCGGGGGAGGGCATCTCTCGGGAGCCTATACTCAGTGTTTGAATATGCTTCTGGTCTGGTAGGCCTCCATCTCTCTCTCCTTAATAGTTTTTAGTAATGCAAGAGCGTCATAAAGATCCGACTCTCGTTTGATGTCTTGCATTTTTTTGGATGCGTCTTAGCTTCCGCTCAAGCGCCCACTCTAGTGGGACGGCAAGTACCTGTATATGCACCCATTTTCAAAGTACTATAGATACCTATTCTGCTTATGCAAGTGAGGGTAAATATAGGTTGAACAAGCATGAGAAATATTTTTTTTTTTTTTGCATTTGCAAACTTTACCATAGGGTGGTGGTAGATGGAACTACGTAATAAAGCCTGTAGTGAACGAAGGAAAATTATATAGCTAGGTAGGTATATTTATATATATTGGGAATGAGAAAGGTTATAGAATAATTGAATGTTTACCTGATTCTGATACAACAAGTTAACTCCTAGACAGACATTCTTATCATCATTATTAGGTAGATACCACAGGTTTCTTTCTCTTACAGTAGCTATTATAATGCAAATGGGCACTTTATAGATCGAATATCTGACATGAGGCTCATTCTAACGCATTGTGCTGATTTATTTATTGAAATTAATCATTTTACATTATGTATAGCGGTATTATTTGGCTACATTTAGTCTTTTGCCCCTTTTGCTTGGTGATGGAATTTAGATACCTAGGTACTTTTGCCTATATTTAGCGGTGTGTATAATGTTGACCGTTGAATCGATCCCAACTGCTGACGGTGGGCTTGTGTTAGTAGAATAGCACATTTGATCAAAAATCCCTTCAATCAAGGAGAAGTGAACTCATCCAAGGCTTTTTGCCTGGATTCGCCTCAAGTTCACTAGTAAGCATAGGCGAAGCGACGTGGGGGTTCCTCTTTTAATGACTCTATTCTTGAGACACCAGGCTCGCCTTGCCCCGGGTTCGAAGACATAAAGGCCCCAAGCTTCTTGAAGCTCTTTGATTACTTGAAGCACATATTAAGGAATTGATTGTAGTGGCTTTACGTAAGGTTATAATAAGATAGCATCTTCAAGAGCGGATCATTTCTTATTGGGCAACATTTTATTGTGAATGCGTTCAATGATGATGTCATGTGTTCGGTGCACCCCAGAGCCGGACCGTATAGTCATTTGCGGCAGACGCTACCAGTTTACTATCTGGGGAGAATGCCACAGATCGAACTTGATCTGTATGGCCTGTCAGGGTGTTCCGTGCCGCGCCTGTGGTAGAATCCCAGAGCCGGACTGTTTCGTCACCTAAGACAGACGCCACCAGTTTACCATCTGGGGAGAATGCCACAGATAGAACATAACTAGTATGGCCAGTCAGTGTGCTCCGTGCTGTGCCTGTGGCAGAATCCCAGAGCCGGAGTGTGTTGTCACCAGAGGCAGACGCCACCAGTTTTCCATCTGGGGAGAATGCCACAGAGTGAACATAACTAGTATGGCCAGTCAGTATGCTCCGTGTCGTACCTGTGGCAGAATCCCAGAGCCGGACTGTGTTGTCACCAGAGGCAGACGCCACCAGTTTTCCATTTGGTGAGAATGCCACAGAGCAAACATGATTAGTATGGCCGTTCAGGGTGCTCCGTGTCGTACCTGTGGCAGAATCCCAGAGCCGGACTGTGTTGTCAAGAGAGGCAGATGCCACTAATTTACCATCTGGGGAGAATGCCACAGATAGAACATAACTAGTATGGCCAGTCAGTATGCTCCGTGTCGTACCTGTGGCAGAATCCCAGAGCCGGACTGTGCTGTCAAAAGAGGCGGACGCCACTAATTTACCATCTGGGGAGAATGCCACAGAGTGAACAGGATAAGTATGGCCAGTCAGTATGCTCCGTGTCGTACCTGTGGCAGAATCCCAGAGCCGGACTGTGTTGTCACCAGAGGCAGACGCCACCAGTTTACCATTTGGTGAGAATGCCACAGAGCAAACATGATTAGTATGGCCGTTCAGGGTGCTCCGTGTCGTACCTGTGGCAGAATCCCAGAGCCGGACTGTGTTGTCAAGAGAGGCAGATGCCACCAGTTTACCATCTGGGGAGAATGCCACCGACTGAACTCCTCTAGCATGGCCTTTCAATGTGCTGCGCATCACCACTTTGCCATTTAAATGACTGATTGTAGTGTCCTTGCTTGAGGCCGGGTGCTGACTTGGAGCATATCCATTTGTTAGACCTGCTTGTTGAAGACCTTCTAGTTGCCCCTTAATCAACGATTCCCGCTTTGATAAATGCTCTCGCTCTCGTCCGATCTTCTTTTCTCGGGCTCGCATATTGTCCATCTCTTGAAACTCCGTGCGCAATGTGTCAGTCAATGAAGTATTCTCCTCATTCAATTTTCTAATTTTCTCCTCTATTTCCACCAAACGCTGCTTGGTAAGTTCTGATGTGGACATCTTCTCTTCGATCATTTGGCCAAGCTTTTCCTTTTCTAAGTGTAGCTTATTTTTCTCTTTCACTGTCCTCTCTAGCTCGAGTTTTAACGTAAATATTTCTAATTCAGACGACGCATTGATAGCTATTGGAGTAGAGTTAGAATGTGATATCAACTTTGAGCAGTTGCTGATAAAAGAAAAGTCACTAACTTTCAGAAGAAGTACTGATCCAGTACTCTAGGAAGGTTTTGGCGCCCGAAGCAGCAGTTGCTGCTGAATAGTCTTGCCACATCTTGCTCTTATGGCTGTCTGCATAATCACAGACACCCTTAATGATGATGCATGGCACATTATCCCAGACTCCTGCTCCCTCCATTTCAAATGCAATGATGCCCTCCTTGTTAGCCATTTTATCACGGTGCTCTCCGGATTTTATCACTTTGTTTGCAGACGCGATTGTTCCTATAAAGATGGATGGTGCAACAATTCCATTATCATACCGACGACGAGAGATTGGCTTCCCTGCACACCCAACGCTATTGCAATCGTTATGCATTGCCTCGTAGCAAACAGGGTCATCACTCGACATGCATTGGAAGCATATACACTTCGTAACTCCTTCCTGGTAGTGTCTATGGCGATAAGAAGCATCAAAGAGCACATCATGCAAAGCTCCCGGATGTTGCCACACAGTTTCTGGCTGCTCTTGTAGACCCTGAAGATGCTGGGAGACCCGTTCCTGGAATTCGCGTCGCGTTTTGCGACCCTCCAGGCCTGCAAGAAAGGCTCTAATTTCCTGGCTAGGCCGCCCAAGTGCTTCCTTAATACCACCTTTCCGCTGGAATCCATCAGGGTATTGTCGGCCAAAATCATATTGGATAACACTGTCACTGATAATAACATCCCCTAGTATAATTTCGGCCTTGCTAGATGTGAATGGAACACCACCGCATACGCCAACTAGCAATGCCAACTGAATGCGCGGGTAGCTAAATCGTAGGTTTGCTGCTGCACTTGCTGCACTTCCTACTCCCATGCCTGGTAAATAACATAAGACAACATTATGTCCACCGAGTCTTCCAGTAATGTATGTGTTTGTGTCTCCAGCTTTTTTGCCATATACGCGGCCAAGTTTATCATATTCTTCATCGAATAGTGCTTCGACTGCATCAGCCTCTAGAGTGAGTGCACAAATAATGGCGATTTCAAATTCGTCGCGGTTTTTAGGACGCATTCTGCTGCGGTTCTGGCACCTCTAACACCAACCCAATGGGAGTTTCAGCTTCCTTTCCCAAAAAAAAAAAAAAAAAAAAAAAAAAAAAAAAAAAAAAAAAAAAAAAAAAAAAAAAAAAAAAAAAAAAAAAAAAAAAAAAAAAAAAAAAATTTTTTTTTTAAAAAAAAAAAAAATTTTTAAAAAAAAAAAAATTTTTATTTAAAAAAAAAAAAAAACAAAAAAAAAAGAAAAAAAAAGTGAAAAAGAAAAAAAAAGAAATATAAAAAAAAAAGGGG
>JAPDES010000102.1:0-125000 GCA_027569235.1 Aspergillus sparsus
TTTGTTTTTTGTTATTTTTGTTTTTTTATTTATTTTTTTTTTTTAATTCTTTTTTAGGTTTTTTTGCAAAAAGCCTAACTATTTTTTGTTGGCAGGTATATAATTTTACATTATTAACCGATTAAAAATAATTTTTTAAAATACATCATTTTTAAAAGATAATAAATATGGTTTATTAATTTAAAAAAAAAAAAAAAAAAAAAAAAAAAAAAAGCATTAAACAGAAACTCTTAAATGAAAACTCCGATTTCTTGAGTTACTCTTCAGAGTTGACCGTTGTAAGTATTGTAACGGAATGTAAAACTAAACTAGTAACTGAAAGAGAATAAATTTGACTTTCCAGCAACCGACACATGGCAACCATGGTGGAATGATCGCCGCTAAGAAACTTGTCCTGGTGGTCTGGACATGCGTGTTGTTTGACTTGTCCAGCCACACAAGCGCCAAGAGTCCAGAAAAGTGCGTGGTTTCTGTCTTGCTTCGAGTTTTTCACAAGGGATGATGCTTGTCAGGAGTGGTGAAGTCAGACAACAACACGCGGGCAACACTAAGGTAAGAGAAAAAAAAAAAAAAAAGCACCCTCCTCCTTTTTCCTTTTCTATCTACTTTTCTTTCTTCTTTCTTTTTTTCTTTTTCTCTTCTTTTTTTTTTTTTTTTTTTGAAGGCGATGATGACGCTTAACTACTATTTCCCCCCCACCTTATTTCGAAAATTTCACTGAATAATACACCCAAAAGTGAATAAAATAAATGAAAATTACAAACACCCAATTTTGAGCATACCCCCGAGATACCTATTAAGTATTATCGACTGCCTGCTAATAAGCGACCGCAAATATTATTCACGCCCAAATTTGCCCGGGAAAAGAACCCCCCCCCCAGTATTTACAATAGGTAGAATATTTGCCTATTTTCCCCGCTTTACTGGAATGTGACCAGGAAAATGCTCCGTTCATACCTGCATTTAATTCACATGGGCACACTGCAGAATGGGGTGTAAAACTATAGGTAGTAGCTTCCATGATCTGCTCTGTTTCTGAGCCCTTACCTCTTTTCCCTGTAGATCCAGGAATCGAAAATAACATGATCACTACCAAGCTTATTTCGAAAAGAATAATTAAGAAAAAAAAAAACGTTTGCCGCCCCAGGTTGGCTCAGCTCAATACTACGTAAATATAATATAAAGTTTTTACGCCAGCAAAGGGGGGCCAAATTGCTTCTTTCCAACGGATATGCCGGTAAGCTGATTGTTTTCTTTTTCTGTTATTCTTTTCTTTTTTTCCCTTTGTCCTTTTTAAGCATTAGGGACAATCACCTCGGAATAGTAACTCCCGAGGAAAGGAATAATATTATCCTAGTGAGACTTGAGGGAAGGAGAAGTACTATTTCCATTCCACACATGGCTTCTTGAAAGAACTGTGGGGCCAGCATTATTACCTAGTACGGATACTGTTCCAGTTATTTTATGTATGTAGTAACCATAAACTATGTTAAATATGAATGTATGCTGAGACTCGCCCTGGATTGCACTTCACCGACACTACACCCACCACTTGCTAAGTAACCGGTGTTACCTGGCCCTTGCTTATGTTCTGGATCGAGCTTTACGTACCTTTTTGACTTCTTGTTCCTCTTCTTATTATTTACTATGCTTTTTACTTCTCCTTTTATTTAGAAAATTCCCTCATCTCAACTTGCCATGCAGGGAAAGCGTTATATATTATGAATAAGACCACCTGGAACACTGAATAAAATAAACCATAACTAGAGTTAATCATAGGTACCTAGTAACTCAATTCTACCACATATATCATTCCTCTAAGTTCCCAGGAGGATAAGAATCGGCGACAGCACTAGATGATGATCAGAGAAGCGACTAAAGCTTGATCTTATCTCTGTTGCTTTTCTTACAGTCATTACACTGCTTATGCAATTACACTCTCCTCCGAACATCCGGCATCAGCTGTGCTAATCAAAGTTCTAGGAGCCTTTCTTTTCTTTTTTTGTCTTCTTTTATTCTCGATCTGTATGATTGGAGATGATTCCTCTTTCACTGGCACTGAGGTTATCCATTTATGTACACCCAGGCTCTCTGCTTTCATTTCCGTATCTTCCCTTAGTTATAACTTGATCTTTGTCATTTGATTCTGCTTGTCAATAATAGAACAAAACAATTGGCTGGTCCTAGAAGTTTTCTAGAGTAGAATGGTTTACCTCCAGCTGGTCGGTGTGTTTGCGTTATTCAGCGACATCCAAAAATTGATCAAGAAAAAAAAAAAAAAAAAAAATTAAGGGGAAGAAATAACTTCTCCAGTCTAAACCCATCTACTAACTCCTGCATCTCCTCTCAACCCGAATATGCCCTGTAACCTTCAAGGACAGAAGTCTGACCCGCTCCAAGGTAACACCGAAAGACAAGGGAGACCCATTATTTAAGACGAAAGGGGTGAAGGTAAAGAAAGAAGAAAGAAAACAAGAGTGAAGTGATCATCATAGACCATTATTAGGGTTGGTTCTTTTTTCCCCCTCATCGTCTAATATACTCTAATCAGACAATCCCGGGGTTTTTAGATCATTATACTCTATCCTGTGTGGTAGTAGTTACTTTCTTTTCAAGAGTAAATCGGTCACAACTTATCCTGATCTTTGGTACTTTGAGAGCATTGAACAATATCATAAAGGGAAAGACACCTAGCTAATTATGCATGCAATAGGCCGTTGAGAAAGCTCCTTTTCTTTTTTTTCTTTTTATTTTTTTTTTTTCGTGGCTTTGATTATATCATTCCGTTGTGTGTCCATGGAGAGGAAGACATAAGGACAGTCTGGTTGGAAACGGTCATGTTGATACTCAATTTATTTTCCAGGGGACTTTAGAAGGAAACAAGCGAATCCCAGGCCTTGATAGGGTTCTTTTGTGTAATGTTATTTATGTATTCAAAATAGATGGTAGGTCGTACTGTCTCTACATGGGTCGGCAAGCCACATGCAGCAGTGTCACCATTCAAGGTTGTCTAGGTAGGATGATCAACCAAGTGTTTCTTTTTTATTGAACCCTAATCCAGTAAATATGGTTACCTAATTAGTATTACAACCTAGTGGTTTTACCATAGTGATAGAGAGTAGCTAGAAGATATTTTAAATCTATATCTGCTCCAGGGATATATCTGGCATCTTGTACAGTATAGTTCTTATAGTGTGATAATCAACTGGTTAACTTCTTCACTAGATAAGCTAAGTAAATGAAAAAAAAAAAATGAGACATTCCAATCAGATAGGTTTATACTATTTACTGGCTTATTGCTATTTTATATTAGTAAAAGTACCTGGTACGTACCATTAAGTCTCAATAACCAACACATTACTTAAATGGGGAGCAGTGTTTGCTTTCTCTAACAAAGACTTAGGATATATAATAAACCTAGTCCATATTTATGTAAATATCCACTGTGGGTATTCAAGTCCCCACAGTTCGCAAAAGTCCACCCCATAGACCTATTTTTATATACGCCTGGTCCTCTGTGGGCAAAAGTGAGGGTGAAAAGAAAGAAATAGAAAATAAAAAAAGAAACAAAGAAACAAAGATAACTCGATACCTACACAGAACGGATATACAATATAATAATCCTCGTAAACCCTATTAAAACTTATAACTTTTGGGGGGGTTAAGAGAGACGAAACGAGTTATTGTAATATAGATGGCGATTAAAAATTTCAAGCTTTTTTTTCTTCTAATTAGATGGTTGAACTAGATCAACTGGTGTGCAATTTATTTGGGGGTTTTCGGCCAGTCCTTTTTCCCTTCTTAGGTACCTTACAATCCAAGGGCGCCTACAGGGTCCCTTCTGCAGAGCTGAGCCCAAGTTGAATTTACCATACCAGGGTGACGAGAATTTTGAGGGAGGGGGAAATAAAATAAATAATAAGAAAAGGGAAAGAAAAGAAGCGAAAAGAATAGGAACAAAAGGACTTCTCTCTTCCTTCTTTTTTTTTGTTGGTCCCAATTAAATTGGGTTTACTCGCAATCTCGTATTTAAATTAATAGGATAGTGATATACTTGGTAGGCACAGTTAATATATACAGTATCTGATGGCTTATCTCCTAGGTCTAGGTATCTACAACGGTCCCTCCCTCTGTATGTTTTGCCGCCAGCACCTAGTTAGTCCATCCATACATGCCGTAGGTAGCAACTGAGCACCTGGTATGAGATTGTCTCTCTCGCCAACCACATTCCAAAAGCCAAGAAAAAATTAATTAATTTGACTCAGACCTCGAAGCCACGGATTGTGGTTGCAGGAACAAGCGAACGAATCCCAATCGTTCCCGTCCCGGCCCCCCTTTCTCCCTTCCTGCTTCCCCGAGTTTTAAACCCCCCCTCCTTAGATGATAGAGAGAAATGTATGGTACATAAATATATATATATATAATGATGACAGAACGACCACGGTTGTGCGTGGTGTTTAAATCCAGACCCGTGGCTTTTCCGCGCTACACATTGGTGTCCTTGGGGAGTTGAAGTTGGCTCTACGCGGTTTATCTTGGAACATGTAGGTTGAGGCACTATATTATTATCTTAATTATTTGGGGGAGGTAAACTCATTAGCTGTTCCTCTGCTTAATGTACCAGGTGTGGGCTTTCCTCTATCCTTTCATTACTCCTTCAACCACTAGAAGAATGTTTTCCAATATGTTATCAACTCGCTGCTACCCTTCTTCGCTGCATCATTCACTAGAAGCTGTTTAGAATACCTACTAATCGGGCAGCCTCCTCCTCATCTGACATAGAGCGGTGCTTGACAGCCTTAGTCGGCGTAGTAGTAGTAGTAGTAGTAGTAGTAGTAGTAGTAGTAGTAGTAGTAGTAGTAGTAGTAGTAGTAGTAGTAGTAGTAGTAGTAGTAGTAGTAGTAGTAGTAGTAGTAGTAGTAGTAGTAGTAGTAGTGGTAGTAGTAGTAGTAGTAGTAGTAGTAGTAGTAGTAGTAGTAGTAGTAGGAGTAGTAGTAGTAGTAGTAGTAGTAGTAGTAGTAGTAGTAGTAGTAGTATATTGGAATGAATAAAACCTCTAAAGCCTTAGTGGGCGTTAAGATAACCTAATTATTTGCCCATATATGGATTGTATTCCCTTTGTAGATGTGAAGTATCAATATCTAAAATCTAATAGTCCGCAATTCGTCCTGATGCCCTCCTATAAATGCATCCAAAAAATAGATTTGATGCAAGTATTCAATGCCTTCTTTCTTTAATAAGAGTAATTATAATGTGATCTTTTTTTTCTACTTAATAAACCTTCCATTCTCAAGTATGTAATTATAATTAGCAAAAGAAGTGCCTGCCTAAGCAGGATCAGCACTGAACTGTCTTCCTTCTTCCTTTGTCCTTTATTCTCTTTCTTACTTTCCTTTTAAACTGGCATGGTTTATATGGCCGTTAAGTCTATTAATACTACATATACTGTATTTAGTCTTTGCATTTGATTGGGAGAAGAAATTTTCTTATGTGAATGAATACTTTGTAAGATTGACACCCTTTTCTTTATTCTTGCAATAAAGAAAATGCGGAAAGCAAAGGGCGAGGGATCGAGAGAGCTTTAGCTAAGTCGATTCCCTGACCAAACTATACATCAGAGACAGTGAATCTTTTGCCGCCTAGCTTTTATAGATGAGTAATCGTCGTCCGTGGAAAGCATCTCTACAGAAAGGAGAGCTGGGGCATGTATCTAGGTAGTCCAAAGCAAAGTAGTAAGAAAATTTGCATGTGACTCATCTCCAAGAACTTAGCATACTGTAGACATATTTCTCCGGGAGGCTTTAAGCTTGGTAGTATAGTATGTATAATATGTAGAGTACATACAAATCTCTGTATATTATGGCATATTGTTTTTATTGAAGTCCCATTAATGTGAAAGACAAGTTTGGGAAACAGGAAGATAGCATAAGGTATAAATTAAATCCCTTAATATTTCATCAAGTCAATACTTTTAAAGCATTATATAGCATTTTATTGCTAACAAACCTAGTATATAAAAAATGTATGTCTTCACATGTCTCAGATAGTCTACTAAATCAATAGAAGATGTACTATAAACACTGAGTGTTCCATACACTGTGGACAAGATTGGAAAAATAACCCTATCAGCCTAGCCTAGTAGATAATGATATGGTCAAATCGCAATGAATACCTTATTTAACTGGCCTCTTGGGTCTGGTCCTTTTCCCCACACAAGACGGGAAACAATTCCTGATCTTGGCGAACAATATGTCTCCGCGGAGGGAGATGCAAAAGCTACTCCATAAGGTAGATAGATAGATAGGTATGCCTAGGTACACTTGATATAGTTACTTTGTATGCTAATGGCTGTATTTATTTCAATTGAAAAGGGTTCATCTATCTTTCCTGCCGTTTTTTGATGTATCCTTATTTTATTTATTTTCTTTTTTGGGAAAAGAAAGAAAGAGAGAGAGAGAGAGAGAGAAATCACTATTCCCCCCCCAAACCCCCCCAACTATCCTTATCATCCATCGTAGACGAGGGTAGTAATATGTGAGAAAATAAATTACAACTCGGTAACTTGGTATCCCAGTTGGCCGTGGAGCACGCGCGCGCGTGTATATACCTAACTAATATTATTTATTGCCTACCAGCGTCTACATCTTGTGACAAAAAGGAGGGGAAATAATAGTTATTCATATAGGTACAGTGTAGTGTGGATGAGGGCGGGCCTGGGTCACCCCACGATGTTCTTCTCCACACTGTAATGAACTAGAAAATTGCAAGAAACACAATTTTTCTTTTCCTTTTTTTTTTTTTTTGTGGAAAAAAAAAAGGGGGGAGAAGAGGAGCATGAAACAATAAATAAATAATAACCCTGCTAAAATAATACCTATATAGGCAAGTACCTAGGTAGTACTTGATATTAACGGGGCGCAACAGACGGATCATACCGACAGTAACTGAACTACCCGATGGGTGCGGTCACACCACGTGGGAGCCGTTGTAGAGATGCTTGGGAGGAGAAAATAAGAAATTTTTCTTTTTCTTTTTCTTTTCTTTTGCTTGATGATTTTCTTTTTGACTTTTCCACGACTGTTGAGTGGGAAAACTTATATATTATTGTAGTATCTAAGAAATGTAAATAATCTATGGACGATAATAACGAATGAAATTTATATATATATATTTACTTCGAATACCTGGATAGGTTGTGCAGTTTGTTTCTTCTCAACCCAGCTTATTCTTAACAAGGCAAAAGAACGTATCATATAGCTATAGGGACAGAGAGATCTGCAAAGTTTGAATAGATGCATATGCCTATTCTAAGTAGATTATAGTAGGATTGATGATCTTGAAGATCTCTAGTGGAGATATGTAAAAAATCTCAGGCCTCATATTGATGTATCAGGTTGTGTATAATTAATGCTGATCAATCCAGAGATCTTTTTCACTTAATTAGACAATTAATTATAATTCCCAGAGTTAAAAATTTTAACCGATAAATCGTAGGCAATGTAAGATATTATAATAATTTCTAATATTTATGGTAACGGATAGAGTTATGCTAATCAGAGCATTATTGCCTCATAGTACACAGTAGGTAACAGTCTATGCTCTCAGTCCTTCCAAGCTTCCTTGATCACCTCTTCTCAGCCCGCATATACTCTCGATCAAGCCAGTTATTTCAAGGGACTTGGTCTACCATACTGCTCTAATCATATCCATCAGGTCAGGTTAGGTCGCCTTTGCTACCTTTTCTAATTATTAACCAATGACCAAAAAAACAAAAATTCGTTGGTATAGCTGTTCTGTCCGGAGTCTGGACCATGTCAAGAACTAACATATGCTATGAGCGGTCTGTTCTTGTCTATACATCAACTAAAAGCAAGAATTATACCTAGCATCATCACTCTTTACTCATCATCCATTTCGTCATCCTCTTCATCCTCTTCATCCTCATCATCCTCATCCTCATCCTCATCCTCTTCTTCTACGTCCTCGTCATCAATATCATCATCGTCCTCGTCATCGCCCTCATCATCGAATTCCACGCCCATCTCACCGGTGATATCCCACCGATCTCCCTGCGCAGCTGCACTGACATACTTGACAAACTTGAGCGTACCACTGTCGCGTAGGACAATGCTGAGACGGTTCCATCCTGCGGCTGTGCTAAATAGAATACCATCGTCCTCATCGTCTGCAGCTGACCGATAGATAGCAGGGTCGGCTTTGGTCTTTCCGTCACTGTCGCCCTCCTCCTCATCATCATCTCCGGCCATATATATCTCATAACCGCCTACCGCAATCTCTTCGCCAGCCGTAGACCCTTTAGCGGCGCCTGTTTTAGACTTAGAGGCTCCTTCGGAGTTGTTATTGGCGCCCTTCTCATCTTCATTCTTCTCTTTCTCCCACCCAGAGGTAGGTGTAAGACACAGGGTCAATTCGAGGCGTGGCTCTTCACCATCATATCCGCTAGCTAGAGTGTAGTCTTGCCCTTTACGGAAACGGCGTGCGAGGATGTTGTAGCTAGTGATGCGCTTGGAGTCCGTGATCAATGCTAACCATTTGCGGAATGCTGGTGAAGGGAAGAGATCGTCAAGGATTTCCTGGATCGGATTTGCTGCCTGTCCTTTGTTCGCTGTTGGATGCTGTTGGAAGAGGTAGCGTTGTTTGTGTGGCGGCCTGGCCACTGTCCACTCGGTCTGGGCTTGAATCTCATCTGACGACTTAGGAAGTTCTTTTTTTTCTTGCTCCTCGATGTACTCTTGTACTCTAGCAGCGAATTTATCGGACAAGAAGCGTTCAAGGTTGAGGGATGACTCATTACCAAAGGCATCTGACATCTCGTCTGCGATATCCGGAGTGAGGTAGGAAGGAGCAATATATTTCACCAGGAAGTTGAGATCGGTTTCTGTGAACTCAGAGCTAGGCTCTTCATCTAGCTTAGCTTTACCTTTGCCTTTGATTTCTTGTGTAGCCTCAGTCTCACAGACAATGGCCTTAGGCTGAGGGAGATCGTAGATGTCGCCCCGTCCTTGGAGTTGAGCAAGACTGCTCCGCTCGGCAAGTTTCTCTTCAAGCCCTTCCTCATACCCATCCTCACCTTTTTGGGGGATATGGAACCATCCACTAATCGCCATCCGAACTCGTTTCTTTGATTTATCATCCCCCTCCTTGGGGTGATAGACCTCTTCCACGTCGTGGAAGCTTTCTCCGGGTTGAACGGTAAAAAAGCTGAGTTGGTTGAAGGCAGGAGGAATACTAAGGCTGAAATCTGGGCTCGGAATCTTAACGTCGTCACCATTGGTGTCCTTCTTGGTTGTGGTCGGGTACAAGCGCAGAGCGCCACCCCATTCGGATTGCCACGGAGTGTCGGGATCGGTCAGGTATAGGATATAGCTGACACGTCGGCTCCCAATTACATCGTCATGACACAGGAGATGACAGCCCTCGTTGTAAATGTTGATAGCCATGTCAGTTTTCTGTCCACTCAGCTTCCCAGAGCCAGTGACAGCTGACAAGTATTCGCGAAACCGAACTGAATACAGAGCATCACGGAGCTTAAGTATTGATGGTAGTCGCGACAAAGATGCATCGTCCAGTCCATCCAGGTTAGCCAGATCACCGGACTGAAAGATTTTATAGATGTCAGTTTCTTTTTCGGTGAAATCCAGATGTGACTGGATTTCGTCACGGACGGATCGCAAGAGGGAAGGTTCGATTAAGGGATGAATAACAGCATGTTTATATCTAGGTTCGGAATCAATATCCTCTGTGTAGTACACTGGCAGGTTCTCAGTAGGTTGTAGAGCTTAACTTACGGTTCAGATTGGGCATACGCCTTGGTATACTTCTCTTGCTCCGCGGGATCAAAGAGGCCCTCACGGAAGCGCGAGGCAACTTCCTCGCTCGACAAAGCTCTTTTTTTAGTATCTGGCTGGCCGTTGCCATCCATTGACTCTCTGCCATTAGTCTTGCGCTTCATTTTGCCCAATGTAAGCAAGACAATATAGATGAAGTAGATTTCACTTATCCCACTGAGGTTTCTGAAACTTTTTTTTTTTTTTTTTTTTTAATTTGGTGGGCGGTGAGGAATCTGCAGGCAGCGATCAGGCCACCGAATCAGACCATCGTTTCCATCGATCTGGAAATCTTTTACGTAGTAGCTCCATGGATGAACCCAGTAGTTAAAGCTAGAAATAATTGACTCCCGGAAAGAAAATAACCAGAGCTTATTTCGGTTATTCTCTCTCATAATTTCGGGGTGAAGATGAGGGACGACAACATCACGTGTTCCCCGTTGGTTTATCGGGGCCTGAGGTGGTTATCGATGACGGAATTCCGATGACAGCATCGGTTATCAATGGAGCGTTTGTTCACAGGGCGTGTGTGTACACGACCATCTAAACAACACTTCTTCTAGAACGACCATGGCCAACCCATAGCCATATTATAGGCAAGGTTACCTAGAGGCAAGAGGCTATCTTTCTAGGAACTAGGATTAGAGCCCTTCGACCTCCCTCAGATGCAGGCACCAACGTCATTTGCCGTCAGCCTAGACACACCTACCAACAACGACAACAACCCCCTACGACCTAGTACTTCTTTTTTCTAATTTAGAATTTCCACTCGAATCTCAGACAAACTTCTCCGGCGTGTATAGGAATTTTACACCATGCAGCCTTCACAGGACAACCAGAACAGCAGCAGCAACAACAACAGCAACCAACCTGTGCGTCCAGGAACGCCTCCCCGCCCACCTTATTCTCCGGTCACTCCGGTCTTCGCCCACCTTGCCCCCGTCCCGAGCCCCTCGATGATGTTTAATGGCGCACCCCCCCACCCAATCGTTCCTCCCGCCGCATCACCGTCTCCAACAACAAAAGCTGCATCCTATGGTTCAGTCTCTTCAACATTTCCTACCCCCGTGAGCTCGGCGGCTATGTTCGCACCCGAACCGGCTCCCGTGCCGATCTCCGAGAGTGAGAATCCAGATGCCATTGCGCTGCGCTCTGCCATCTCTATCCTACAACTTCAGAAGCAACAAAGTCTACGGGATATTCAAACCTTGGAGAAGATGAAAGTCGCGGTAGCGGCGGACCCAGAGAAGTTTGCACGCGATCTTGCTGCGGGGCATCTTTCAGCGAAGGATAAGGGAGGCTTCATAAATTTTACACAGGATGATGAGGACACTGAGATCGACGGCATAGAGTCGTCAGGGGAGGATCGGGGTACATCTGGACTTGGCACATTGCCAACCCCGCAGAATGTGGTGCGGATGCCCCCCATCAACTGGGCCAAATATCAAGTAGTAGGCGAGTCACTGGATAAGATGCATGAGGAGCAGCGTCGGCGCCCATCTGCTGGTGAGCCGAGAAGGGATGAATCGGCACAAAGGGCACCAGAACATATTCTAGCCTCGCCGTACAGGCCTCTGGTTGATAAGTTAGAGACACCAGCGAAAATCAAGGGAATCAACAAGAGTAAGAAGGGTTGAGAGGGGCTGGGAGAGGATAGAGATAGGTAGCAAGGGTATTTACGAGAGGAATTATGTGGAAGGTGGTTTGATACTTCGAAGAGACTACCTAATCTTTTTTTTTTTTTTTTTTTTTTTTTCTCTTTTTTTATGATACAGCGTGTGGTCGTATGGAAACGATCATCACATAAACGCCCATAGGACATTAATTATCCTTTGTTATATCATACTGACCCCTGAAGCTGAAACTAACCAAAGTGTGATGACAACATGTCCGCGATGTGAACCTCATGCGGTTATGCTTCTTCAGGGGTGTCGCCGAATTGCTTGAGGAAATTCTCGGAGCCGGCACCCTCACCATCGAAAATAACCTCCTGAAGTCTAGCACTAGCCTCTCTGACCTTCTTGAAGCGCTCATTCATCGCTTCATCTTCTTCATCATCGTCGGTTGCACCACAGTCAGACAACTCTTCATCTTCTGCGGGAGGGGAACCAGTAAGGACGTTTTCAATTATGAGTTTCGATTCATCAGGTTCCCGGAGAGCCATCTCAGACTGCACACGCAATTTTTCCACCAGGTGCTTTCTCAATCCGCCCTTCTCAATCTCGGAAGCCTTCCTAGAAAGTCGGATCTTGTTCTGGGCTTCCACGGCGGCGATCCAAGCCTTGGCTTTCTCACAGTGCGGCTTGGTTGCCTTGAGGATCTCTACTATGGCATCGTTGGATAGGGGACGGTGGTTCATGGAACCCTCGTATTTGGTTATCTTTTGGGCCTTGGTTCGTTTGATTTTCTGTGATGAGCCAAATTAATGACAGAAATATCAATAAAACAAAGGAGAAAAGAAGAAGAAAAGAAGAGGGAGAACATTTCTCTACATTCTCAATTGTTGGAGGGAAAAATAGAGGAGGACATTGATTGCTTACCCCATCATAGCCAACACGAAATGGGATGGGAGTCTTAGAGGGACCAGCTAAATCAAACGGTGCTCCGAGGGCTGCTTTTTTCCCAGCATAGTATTTGGCCATCTCAGCAACAAACTTCTCACGGGCAGCCTCCTGGTCAGGTCCTTTCACGGCTGGGGCAGGGCGAGCATTGGTTTCCTTTGGTTCGTCTCCATTGGCAGATCCACGACCAGACGAAGCAGCAACAATAGCAGCACGCTTCATCCTGAGGTACTCCTCGTCACCGTCAATGGGTGAAGGTAGAAGACTGATCGAAGACAGTCAAGAGTTAGAGAAGGAAACCCAAAGATGTTGAAAGGTGGTAGGTGGAGAGGAAAATAGAAGATGGGGATATGATTGTGTTTTGTGGATAGCAAAGACTTTGAGGTGTTTGAGAGAAGATATACATACGTGGGCATGATATCATGTGTTCTGTTCTCTGTGTTAGTATTTCTCTGGATAGACGTATTACAATATTGCGTCTTTAGAGGTTTGCATGATGAAAAGACTCACTAGTCACCAGATATTGAAGAGGGAATTAGGGGAGAGGAAGAAGAGAGTTAGAAAGGAGAGGAGAGAGGGGGTTGAGGGGGTTACGTTTTACAGGGCAACAGTAGCAGCAACAGCAACAGTACCTAGTAGTAGTAGTGAATAATGCTATATGTATGCTTGACCTAAGTAGGTTTCCTACACCTTATTTGGTTTCTATGGAATCAATGAAAAATTGCTTTCATATATCTACCAATAGATCTAAAACTACCACCACATTTGAGAACCATCTGAATCCAGATCTTAGAAAATTCTAGCCAAAGCCTCCATATAAAGTCAAAGAACTGTAACAATAACAATAAGAATAACACAACCAGAAGACAAAAAAAAAAAAAAAACAGTAAAGAGGATCAAAGCTTTGCCTTCCCTTCCCTTTCCCACTTTTCAACACTTTCCTTCGAAGTCTGTTCAATCCTGTCCTTCTGCTCCTCAACTTTATCCCTCCACTCCAGGTTCCCCGCATGATCATCCAAAATCGACAAAGAGTGACGATACATCTCCTCCTTCATAATTCCATAAATGCCTGATGCTGCCTTCTTCTGCAGCCCCCGCTGCCGAATAAGCTCCAGCGTCTCCTCCATTCCACCTAGGACATCAACCATACCGGTCCTGAGAGCCTCCTGTCCAGAAACCCTCTTGGCCTCAAGCACCACATCCCGGAACGCAGTTGCAGTCAGCTTTTCCCGGAAAATACTCATCATGGGAGATTGCAGTGGGACACCGAAATCCAGCTCATTCAGACAGATGAAACCCTTGGACGGGTTTTGGATGCGGTAGTCATGATACATGGCTAGCATCAAGCCACCGGCGAAGGCGTGTCCATTTATGAGACAGATTGTTGGCATGGGGTAGCTATAATCTCTTTTAGTTGGTGTTTTGGTGTCTTTGTCTTTCCTTCTTGCTTTCTTTCTATTCCCTCCTCCACCTCCTCTTCTCGATTTGGTGAAGGTGAACTTGACATGTGTGAATTTAGACAGGGGTCTGTTATACATACGTGAGAAAGCGCCGAAATAACTTCCATAGCCAGTTTTCAAGAAATCCTTCGGTTTCCTGAGCAGCTGCAAGGTCTAATCCGTTACTGTAGAACTTGGGGATGCCGCTGGTGGTGACCACGACGCCCTTGGGATAACGTTGCTCGATGATGTCGAGTGCGAGAAGGAGGGCATCGATGAAGCTCGGGGTAAGTCGGTTGTCTGGGGGCGAAGTGAATGTGAGGATGTAGATGGTTTTGTCGGCGTCGATGTTAGAGGTCGGGTTGGTGCAGGTTATATTACCTCCAGTGGTGGTGATGGGGATGGTAAAGAGTGGAGCCATTTTTCTATCTCTCGAACGTCTTTTTTTACTCCATGCAGTGATTGAAAATTTGGAAGTGTAAGGGAGGGAGAGAAGGGGGGGGGGGGGGGAGGAGAAGAGCAGTATTTAGAAAAATATAAGACAAAAATGCAACTATCGTTAATGTAAAAAAAGCATGCACTCTAATAGTATCTGTCCAATATTGTATATGGCTTGGCTGTGGATTACTATTCAAAAAAGGAAATGCCGAGGTGGATTGAACATGGCGATCTCATGACACAACTTTATTCTTTAGAGTTCTGGTTCGTATTTACTGTACACACACATCCTCTCTTTCTCTTTTCCTTTCCTTTCCTTTCCTTTCCTTTCCTTTTATTTCCCCTATTTTTATCCTTCAAATGAGCTGATGAATCAAATAAAACCATGTTTGAGTATTTAAATATTTTATAGCCACAGTTGGGAGAGATGAAGTTTTATGCTCAAGCTACACCGGTCTTGCTCCTACCATACCCTTCTACAGGGTATTTGCTCCTTATTAGAGCCCCAGGCCTTCAGGCATATCGCTACGTTGGTCACATGAGCCCACAACTACTATCCATAATTTTAATTATCTTATTGTTAGCCAGGTATAGCTACCAGGTAGCAGAGGGGAAGGAAGGCATCTGGAATCGAATAAACTAGCCGTCAAAAGTCACCCTAACACATACGGGGAACCACCCGAAAATGCTACGAAACTGGGGTTGATACACTGGCATATCCTTTGTCATCTGTAAGCTTTAGTTTACGTGGATAAATTCGCATATATCTGACATTCAATGAAGCCGGCCGAATGGACCGGACAACCTTGTCCTTCCCCCACCGCAAAACATCGACCGCATGCTTTGATGCAAAATAGCCCTCATCGATAGCAAATTTTCGGCTAAGGAAGAACCTCTACGATGGCATTTTATGCTGGGCATTGCCGGCTGTCGATTCTGACTGTCGTGTTGATTCTGGCATCAATTGTAACTATTGTTTCCGCTTTGACCCCCAAGTTTTATACGCCCGTGAGATTAAAATGCCTAGATTAAAGCTTTTACACCATAGCCCCAGTTGTAACGCTCACTTGTGCGGGGCATTCAAAACGGTGCCTGACCCTTGTGATTGGGGTTGGGTGATTGGAGTATATGGCAAGGCCTGAGAGAGATTGCCGCGGGTGGTTCGAGGGCTCAAGAAGGCAGGTGAACATTGCCTTTCAATCGCAGGCCGCCAAAACGAGAGTGGATCATACTGCAGAAGTGGGAAACAGTTGATCAATAAGGAAGGACAAGACAGCCCACGAAAATTGAGAGAGTCATCCAGAAAATTATTATAACACGGGTGCGAGAGCATCCAATCCGCATTATCGGGGTGCCTCTGCGGCTCGAGTTTGACAAAATCTTTGCGGAGGCCTCTGAGGCAGGATGAGCACGATATGGAGCTCACTACATTCGATGTGGAGCATTTGGCGTGTGCACCCGGTCTTTACATATTTTTAACATCATTGATTGGTAGTGATTTCAGATGCCTGAAACCCTATTAATTAGGGAGAATAGCGAGACTCAAGGAACCAGCAATGCGACATACACTGGTGAGGTTAGATTTCCCGCTAGATGGAATACACAAAGTTGATTTATTCAATAAGCGGGCAGTATTATATGACGGAGTACACCTATTCTATGCTGTCTTCTGATAACTAGTTCTGCCCTTCTTGAAGATGCCTCTTTAAGCCTTGTATATAGTAGGTATCTTTTACTTCCATTCTAGACCTAATCCAAATGACCAAGCTTTTATTTATTGCCGTCTAACTAGTAAAACAGAGGTTGACAAAGTGATCCCCCACCTTTATAGCCTTTCTATTTTATGTCTTTATTTTAAATTATCCTGATACATATGAAATTCCATCACATATGGCCATAGGAAGTGGAGAATAGGCAGGCTCCCGATGCTTTGCCAGTTTGACTAACTACAACATCCTGCATCATGTTTACGCAACCCTCTTCTCTTTAATTTAATAACCTAAGATTGGATAGGGTTATAAGGATGAGGAGACTTTCTGGGGATATTCTTACTGGAGTTTAATATTCTAACAAGCTAGGCGCTTAATGAACTTTTCTCTAGTTCAATGTGAGAAATAAGTACGTTAACTGTCTAGAGTAAGAAGACAATCAATCATATAAGCTAGATATGCGAATTATTTTGAAGTAAAGCTCTTATGTTGGAAGACAAGACAAATAGGACGTAATACCAACATTCCAAGGCTAAGTCTCCGATAAGTCTCCGTCTTACGTGGAGAAGGGAAAGCATGTATAAATGGAAGCTACATCCAGTCACCTCCTCATGACTGACGTGACAATTACTTCTTACCATAATTTCCTACCTGGTCGTTTCCTAGCGATTAAATTGACACACTTAATATGGCGAGTCTTGCCTTCCCTCACCTTGTAAAACGTTATGTTGTTTCAACACCAACTGCAAATCATACCTATAGTTATGCCTACCACCCAAGCACCGCGTCTACACACCCTACGATTCTTTTCCTCCATGGCTTCCCCTCCTCATGCTATGACTGGCGCCATCAAATCCAGTTTTTCTCTGCACAAGGATATGGAGTTTTAGCGCCCGATTTGCTGGGATATGGTGATACGACTAAGCCCACAGAACTGAACCATTACAGAACCAAGAAAATGGCCGCAGAAATCATCCAACTGCTGGACTATGAAGGTTTACATAAAGTACACGCCGTGGGACATGATACAGGCTGCATTCTTCTTTCCAGGCTTGCAGACTACTTCCCCGATCGTCTACTGTCGAGTAGTTTTCTTGATGTGCCCTACTCTAAACCCGCGGAACACTTTGATCTTGGCAAGGTGAATGCCTTGACAAAGCAGTTTTTGGGCTTTGAGAGGTTTGGGTACTTGGGATTTTTTATCCAATCGAATGCTGGGGATATGTTAGATCAGCATGTGAGTGTTTGGATGAACTCGAAAAATCGAATGCTAAATTCACTTCCTGACACTCTCTTAGCCCGACTCGTTCTTCTCATTGTTTTACCCCGCAGACTCTAATCTATGGATTAGACATGTCGGGCCAGCGGGGTCGATGGAAACATGGCTCTTGGAGGATCAACAAGGTCCCCACCCACCCTATATTAGTGAAACTGTGCGTATCTACTTCTGTCCTTTCCTTTCCTCACTCCCACCCCCCCTAAACATACGAAAAAAGGAAAAAAGGAAAAAAGAAAAGAGCGACTCAACTGACTAACTAACTAACAAACAAAACCTACCAACTATTAGGAACGGAACATCCATCAAAGGATCATGAAGGATAGCCACGGCCCAGCACTAAAATGGTACCATGCCCTGGTCAAGAACATAAATGAGGAAGATGAGAGACAGGCAAATCTCGCCTCAACTCTTTCTATGCCCGTCTTGTTGATCCTCCCACAGCTGGGAAAGCTTGAACTCCCCGGTATTTCCGAGCAGATGAGACAGGTTGCACCCGATGTGACTGTTCAGAGAGTGAGTACGGCAGGTCATTGGCTACAACTTGAAGCGAGAGAGGAGGTAAACCGCATCTTGAAGGAGTTTTTTGATAAAAACTAGAGAGGTAGTCTTGTAATACCCTCTACGTAGGTTAGTTATTTTATGGGATAAGAGGTGTCTATAGCTGTATGTAGGTATGTAGGTTGTATGTATGTACAGTACATTCAATAGGACTTAATCTCCACTCAATTTTTAGGCTTTTCCACGCATTTGGTCCATGACAATCGAGTTCATCTCAAAAATGCTTCATGACGTCACTTGCTCTCCGCTTTAGGCCGGGTCAACTGGATCGACAATAAAAAGTTAATATCCGTTTGATTTCGTTTAAATTGGTACTTCTTATTAGGCTAGACAAATATATATATACATGGGGCTGGGCGTGTTCCTAAATGTTTGGGTGAAGAGTGCGGATAAGTTTCAATCTTGATCAAACCCATACCTAATTATCACCCATAATGAAAACTACTGAGGAGCAACCAAGCCAACCGCCCAAACAGGCGGTCTATCTCCAGCCATCAAACCCGGTTACTCATACACCCTATGAGCAGCGCATTCCTCCTCCAAAACACCGCTATGGTGAGGCCGTGTCCTCGATCTCTCCGATCTCGCATCGCACGGCGGACTCCCGTCCTTCGACGGATGAAGCTATCGCGAAGATCCAAGCGAGGCACCAACATCAATTAAAAGAAATGCAGGCTGCAGACGTCGATACAGAGTATGGAGTCGAATTGCAGCCTCGAGAAGGAGAGATCGCAGCTGCAGTGCAGGGCCATAGCCGAAGAGCGCAGGGTGGCACACACGTTGGTCCTATCTATCACTCTCAGGGTTCCGGGAGCTCTACGTATGGGGAGGAGCCTGATTTAGTGGCAAACATGGACCGCAAAAAGCAGAAGCATATGCATATTTTAGAATCAAGGGCACACCAAAAGGTTCCCATGCCGGATGGTGAAACAGCAGAAAGGGAGGCTCTTAGAGAACGCAGATTGAAACAAGATCAAGAGCTTCATGTGCAGCAGGCGGTTCATGAAGCCACTGGTGATCCTGTAGTAGGGTAGGTAGGTGACCACGAGGAAACAACGGAAGAAATGTTCATTATCTCCAAAATTTTGTATTTATGCACCTGTTCAATGGATAAAGAAAAATGGAAAATAGTTGACCCATGTCATTGGATCATCGAAAATAGGCACATTTATCATCGAAGAGGAGCCATGAAAATTATTAGCCATTCGCATCATCACCTTCTCCAACAGAGACCTTCTTGAGCGCTAGATCCTGTTTCAAGTCCTGAATCCGCTTTGCAAGTTTGCTCTTGAGGATTGCGTTCTGCATCTTCTCCCACTTGGCTGTTTCTGCGCGAATCAGGGCTTCTAACTCGGCTATTTCTTCCCGCTGTTGCTGTATCTGCCGCTGCTGCTCTAACTGTTCGTCATCTAGATCATCGTCGGTGTCTTCATCCCCATTCGATCCGTCACTCTCGTCACCGGATGTATCTGCCGGTGCTGGTGTGGAGGGCTTGGTAGCCATAGGTGTACCAGCCTGATAAACCCCGGTATCTGTTGTTTCGTCGAGAGTTGCTCCACCTGGTCCAGCTTTATCATCCACTCCCGCAGCCAACGCTGCTTCCATCTCAGCAGCGAGTGTGTCTTCGAAGTCTTCAAACATGCCAGCAGCATCATCCATCGCTTCGTCCACTTCACCTTCCGCATCCTGCTCATCATCATACTCGTCATATTCGTAGTCTTCATACGGACCGCTTTGTACAAGCCCTTCGGCGCGGTTGAGCGAAGCACTATCCACAAGCTCATAACGGGGGGCACCAATAGCAGCCTCATCCTGAGCTATTAAATCCTCCACAGCCTTCTCCACTTGCTCGATAGTGCGTGTGCTGATCCGCTCACGGAATCGCCGTTTTCTGACCCATTGAAGGGGAGGCGTGAGACCGTGGGGGTACTGAAATACTTTATCATCTAGATTTTGCATATCGCTGGGGAGAGGATATTCCATGGCCTCGGCGTCACTAGTGACAAGACCTAGAACCAAAAGCATCTGGCAAATGTCTGCTGACTTATACCATCCACGCCTGTCCCAACTTTTCATGCCTTCGATAATGCAAGGTAGGTCCACCAGTGCAGCTGCATACTGCTTGTCTCGAATTCTTAGAATGGCGCGTCGACCTTCGCGATTTAAGGGTTTGAAGGAGAACTCGGATCGATCGAAACGGCGCTCAGAAATTGCGCGCCGCAGATATTCACAATCCTCCCCGGGAACCATACGTAGGATAAACTGTTCCTCGATCGCAGGGTCGATTTCCGTATCAGATGCTTCCGAGTCGTAGCCAACGCCAGTAGGCCTATTCGGCACAAGGCCCTTGTTTTTGATCCGGATTGACTGTACCCCAGGCTTCTTAGATGGGTTCAACTTCAACCGTTTCGGCCCAGCTGGCTGTTCTGGCGCGGTCCGAGTGGGTGGTTCTTTCAACGCGGGCTCATCCGCTGGACGCTTTTTGGACGACTTTTTCTTCTTAGGCTTCTCTGGCTCTTCATTTGGCGGAGGTCTTCGCGCAATCTTTAGAGTGAGTTTGCGCTGAGGAGGTTTAGGAGTTTCTTTGGATGAGGGAGCAGGTGGAGGGGCGGAAGCAGCAGCAGCAGGAGGAGGAGGCGCAGGCTGGTTTTGAGGTCGTTGTTGGGGCGCCTTCTTTTTGGAAAAGGTAAGCTTTAGTGTAGGGCGCGGCGGGTCCGACATGATGATGAAGGTTGACTACAGCCCGTAGCCCCTAGAAAACGTTAAGCAATATTGATCAGACGGATATAGAATGCAAAGGCGAGGTTAGGACGGTTGAGTTGAGAAAATGGATGGAAGGAGAGCGATGAGAGCAAACGTAAGTAATCGTGGAGGAAGAAGATGTGTTACTTCCGAGGCGGCAGAAAGCTGTAAGTGGTCCGACTTTCACTTCCTTCGTCACATCCCATTTCTTAACGTCAACCTTCCGTCCCCTCTACACGGACATATCCCTTTGTTTCCATTTCAATCTGATAGTCTATTCATTGCTTTATTTATCCCTTGGCTCTTTGTCTCTTTCTATTGCCAAAAGCCTGCTCTTATTCGCCATGTCTGGCTCTAATCTACACAACGCGCTTCTCCGCCCTCCGATTATTCAGATCCTACGCGCAGCTGGCTTCCATGCAACGCGTCCATCAGTTCTAGACACCATGGCAGATCTCACAGCTCGCTATATCATGATTCTTGCCTCGTCTGCGACCGAACACGCAGCTAACTCCCACCCGAACGACCCTGTGCCCGTGCTCGAAGATATCTACCAAGCCCTGCAAGATGCTGGTGCATTGCGACCGCAGCTACGAGAATGGGAAGAATGGTGGCAGGGTGAAGAGGACATTCGGGGGCTAGAAGGGTTTCTATCTTGGTTCATGGGTCCTGCAAACCGGGAAATACGTCGGATTGCAGGATTTGTCCCTAGCGAGGGTGATGTGGTAGACGCGGACTCTCTGGAGAAGGAGGACTATCTTACAGCTTTAAAAAAGAAACACAGCAAAACTGGAGAAGAATCTCGATATGCAGGGACAGTACTTGGGAAAAACGCCGAAGAACATCCCATTATTATTGAGGGTGGTGCTCCCAGTATTCATGATTGGAGCTCACAGATGCGGTCGCGAGCGCCGTACATGAACGAAAGCGATTCATCCGGTGTCAGTAGTGCGCCAAGCAATTTGTCTGATACTGATGGTATGGATGTATGATTGATGGAGGGCGGGTGAGGCCTCGATTTACCACCGAGGTTCACATTCACGATTTAATACGGGCTACGATCCGGCAACGAAAGCTGTTCAACACCCAACCACTGGCTAAATAGCACACTTCGGCTATATACGCAGGCTTTGCATCACCAATCCACATGTGGATCAAGTGGTCTTTGCTGGAGCCTTGAGTTTGGTGTCACCCAAATTCTTCCAAACAGTTCTCAGAATATCATTCGACTAGCATTCGCAGTGGAAGAAGACCACCTGAGCTACAAATGGCAAACGGGACATTTTGCACCCGGGAGGATTGGGGTTTTAAGTACGAGAGGACAACTAGACTGACAGAGGTGGAAATGGATACCGGAATGCTAGACCGGACCACCTACCCAACTTGCTAGTAGTCATTTCTTTTTGTTCTTTCTATTTCTTCGGCAATAATGCACAGTATCTAGCGTTTGAGAGGAATCAAGAGAGCAGTTGCGCGCCTAACCCTAAGATGGGCTTCTCATGTTAGTAATTATAACATTCTACCTAATATCAAACAAAATTTTCATCTACATAGGAGGCTATGAAAATGTTATACAATTTAATTAATCATTTAGTAGTATAACTCTGACAAAAATGTAGTTTCTAAGTCCATTCGCATGTGTACACTTAGGCGGAATAACTAGAGCTCATAGTTACAGAGGCTAGATTAGATGTCTCCTTCAAGTTACTTGCACCGCCCAAGCTCTACTATCTCCAAATAAGCAATTCAAGATATTAGGTAGGTGGGTAGGTGGTGAAAGCACATCCACGCCGTTATACAAGGTGATGATGGAGAGGGCACCAAAGAAAGGAGGAAAACAAACCAAAAAAAAAAAAAAAAAAACCCATTGATTCAACCAAGCTATGATATAAAAAAGAAAGAAGCACACATAGAGAGACCTAAGAAAAGAAATAAAAGTATAAAAAAGTAAAGAAACCACAGGTACACACTGGTTTTATACACACAAATGCACATGCACATGCACCACCAATCTATCTATGTTGACTTCTCGGCACCCTGCTTCTCGAAGTGATTCTTCTCCTGGAACAGATAACCCTTGATCTTGCGTTCGCCGAGGAGTTCAAAGTATTTTTCTGTTTTCAACCCAAAATTTTTTATTTCGGTAGAATGTCATTAGCCATTTGTTATTTATTATTTTTTAACCAACGAATCTTTACAAAGAGCAATAAAAACATTTCTCTCCATATCATTTGATATAAAAGAAATAGGGAGGGAAAAATATATATAGAAAAAAACTCACCCCTCAAAACCCCACACTTCTCCAAATGATTTACGCCCTCACGCGCATAACACTTGCCCAACTCCTCGCCAACAAGTCGAGACATCATGCTGCGAACCCACTGTTCACGGATAACGGCATCACGGGCGTTATGGACAGCAACATTGTCTTCAAAGTCGACGCTATCGTACGTCGGGGGCACGGTGGGCTTTTTGGCGAGGAAGGCGGCGGATTCCGGGGTAGGCATCTTTTTGTATCAGCAATTGGCTGAGTTCGTTGTAATTGTTTTGATTGGGAGGAGTGGGTATCGGGCCGAGTCTTCTCTATCTTATTTTCTCTTGGTGATATCCCCGGCTTTGATCGTGGAGGAGGGATTCGTTTCGAGTTATAACGAGAGGGTGAACGTTTGGGAAGCTTATTGCAGTGGTTGAAGTCGGCCGGAGGTTTGGAAGGTTGGAATGCAATTGAGGATCTCTGATTGGTTATTGTATTGGCGGTCAGAAACTGGATATCAATATTATATAATCATACATATAATGCCACACGTGATTTTTATGAATTCGTGAGGTGTACTATTATCATTAAAGGGGTTTTTAAGAAGTTTTGTTTGAAATATATGGAAAATAATAGTGGTGTTATGCAAGAGATATCTAAAGGAAAAAAAAAAATAAAGAGCTAAATGTACGGAATCCAAAGCGCCATACCAAATCAAGACATACATATCCTGAATTAAAGGTTGTTAATGTATTAAGATAGGAGAGAGGGCGGAGGGAGGGAGAGGAAAAGAAGAAGAATAAGAGTAAGAAGAAAAAAGAAAAGGAAAATCGTTGATCGTTCATTTGAAAAAGAAAAAAAAAAATCATTCCCCAGTCTTAGGGGACAACCCCTCGGACAAGTCGGTAAATTTATCCTTAATGCGCTGCCATAACGTCCGATTCAGCCATTTGCTGTATTCACGATATTCGTACATTTCACTCCAGCAATCGCGGCCATATTGACATCCGGCCATGTTGACCAAAAAGTCTCGCCCATCCTCCATATAATGGATATTTGGGTTATCTCCATCACCGCACGCACCAGGCGGGAAGGAGTTGATGAGGCGCTGTGGAACGAAGGCAAACCCATTGCGAACCCAAGGTTGGCTAGTATAAAGATACTCAAGCGCATCTTGCTCCTTATGTTCCCATTCCATATGTTTTTGCTCGTACATAACTGGGTCCCACCAGAGATCCAGAAGTCGCTCAGTCCATAGAGACCGACGGACAAGAAATGATCCAAGGTTGAAGCCACCACAGTCTTGCGACAGGAGGAAATTGATCGAAGATGGGTCATTATCTCCTTCAGCCGAGAGGGACACTCTATCTAGGAACGGATCTGTCGGCGGATGGGTGATGTTCAAGGGATTATATTCATTGATGTCACGGTATACGATCTTGTCGAGCCGATTGATCAGGTGGTCTTGTAGAGAGTATGAGGGCTCCATGATCCAGGTATTTAGGTCCAGCCACCAGAACCTATAAGAGAACTGTTAGCAGATACCCACAATGCAAACTAAAAAGGGATACGATCTGTCCAAGCTTACCATTCCGCATCAGGATGTTTGCGCATCGTTTCGCGTAGGAGATCAACCTTTTCCCAGCCCTCACGCCACTCATGCGAATACCGTTTTTTAGCTAACATGTTTACAACCTCCAACTCATAACCCCATCGACTTGCGTAATTCTTCTTATTCGTAATACTGTTGCGCTCGATCGCCCATTCCTTCGCTCCTTTCCATTCCATGACTCCTCCCTCCACATTCGATTCTAATATCACCACAAATTTGCGCCCACCACCAAATGACGATCGTCGGAAAGCCTGAATGACAGCTACGGGAGGCAAAATTTAGCATCTTACCTTATCAACCATAGACAAGCTAGTAATTTAGGGTCACAACTTACGTGTCCATAAAAACAAGTACCCCAGGCAGATGAGAAGTACGGCAGCCAACAACCGTGATCGCCTTCGTCGCAACATGCTCCTCCCTATCCCAAGTGGTTTCCAACCCGACTCATATCCATACTTGTACTCATCCTTCTCAGAATAGCCACCTGGGGACCGGGAGTTTACGCGGAACCGGGGAAGCGTCGCGCTAATCTGGCGCTTCGATCGGGAGAAGAAACCGTTGTTCCTTGTAGAAAAGGATGGATAGCCTCGAACCTCATTGCTTTTTGCTCTAGCGGTGACCCATGAGGGACTTGTGGGATAGTAGCCACCATGAGGTGTTGTAGAGCCGCTCCCTGGTGTTAACCCAGGGCTAGACCACCCTCCTCCCGGATGGGGAGAGGGTGATCGAGATAGGGACATGGGCAATGGATCGGAGGCCTACAAAGGCGGTAGGAATGATGGGAAAACGGTGTGTATTCAAGGTGAGGGGAGCTGGCGCAGGTTCTTCTTGGGGGCTTGGTCGTTTCACTTGGGGTAGGAGTGCGGTAGGAGCACGTCAATCGTAGAGCGACTGGCTGAGAAAGTCTGGTTAAATACTTGAATTTCTAAGGGAGGAGATGAGAGACGTGTCGGAGCAGGACAAAATGCGAATAAGAAGAGATAAGCAGGATAAGGAAATGACAGGTAGAGAGCGGCAAGAGAGGGTCAGTTCCAAAAAAAAACGAAAAAGTGAACAAATAACTCTGTGAATGAGGTGATTTGAGATAAAGTGGACGGAACAGGAATGGTAGAAGGGAGCTACCTCTCAAGTTGAAGCAACACAGCGGGTTGTTGACGGGTTGAATAAACAACGACGAGGATGGTAAGAATAATCATCAACAACTAGAATAATGGGTCGTTCATCTAAACCAAGGATTAAACTTCCAAGGGGGAAAAAGCCCACTTCAAGCCGTGAACGGGAGTGGGTGACCGTTTTCGTCGGCAACTCTCAATGATCTCGTTTCCACGGAACGCTATTAAGGGCAAGCCCGTTACGAGAGTTTATGGAGGTTTGTGCCTTTCTGAACTGAGGGCCCTCCAGCTGCCGCTGTCCAACTCGGAGTTTTGATGATAATGATCTGGTGGTGGATGCATCTGTAACATGGTGGTCGGGAGGGCAATTAAAGTGAGATTACACAGGCCAACAAAGTCAGAAAACTCATTTCCTTGAATGGCTTGGAGTGGGGGAGGTTAGATTAATCAATAATTATTAGTTATTACGACAATCCCTTGCCCCACTGTTGATTGGAGGAGCCAGGCATTAGAAGTCTGAGAGAGTAACGTGGGAGATAGTTTTGGAGGTGCGTACCACTCTATCTTAGTACTACTGATATTATTAACAATACTACTAATAGAAGAAAGTGTAACGTTTCAGCACCACTTTATAGAATGCGCTCCGTTTTCAGGTGTTGCAAGAGACGTGGCTTAAGTGTTAGATAGATTTAGCCTCTAATAAACCTTCCTTAATTAAGTATCAGGTTAGACAAATCAACTTCATAAATGCTTATCCTCATTGAGCAGTGGTAACACCATCAAATTATCTATCTCTTCCATTCCTCTGCTTCTTCCTCCCTGTTACTCTTCTTCTTTTTTCATGTGTTTGTCTGCTTTTAATATTTTTTGGGGTTTCGGTTAGTCTCGTTTTCAGGCCGAGAATTTCCAGAACGCGGTAGCAACAAGACCTTGCATAGAATAAATACAAATTTATATCCAAACTGCCCAATATGAGTGTAGAAGCCGTCAGCAACAAATTAATCCAAATTCCACAAGATTTATTACACTATGCGCAGTAATTCTCCTTTCCAGATCGCTCCTTCAACGCTGGTTGTCTATTAGCGGCCACATCTTTCGACATAAGCACCTTGCGTACCACGAAGCCTTTCTCATATTCCGGGCGCGCACGCGCACTGTCTCCATGGAAGAACTCGCATTTGAATTTCAAGAACTTGTTGCGATATCGGTAGACCGTTATGATATCGCCAGTATATAGTTTACCAAAATGAAACCCTTCGCGGTTGTTATCCCCATCAGGTCCTCGACGTAGCTCGGTATCATTAACCCATATACATTTGCGTGTTTTAGTTGAAAGAATCGCCATTACCCCAGGGATCACCATCCAGTCCTCTCCAGCAGCGACACGTGCCTCAATTGCCGGAGCCCAAAAGGTCACTTCCAAGGCATAGGCGGGAATACGGGTATCCATTGGCTCTGGGTAACAAATAGTGGCTTGGGGGCCACGGCCCCAAGACGTCATTCGATTTTCCAGCAGGATAGTCAAATCAAATATGGATCCCGGTAGGGTGGTTAGTTTGCCTAATACGGGTTGGGGTTGGTTTGATGGGGCAATAAGTCGAGGTATACCAATAGGACCTCTGCAGCGACCAGGATCCGCGGGAGGTTGGAAGCCTGTCGTTTCGGAATCTTGGGGTACGAGCTGTCCAGTTTTGGCGTCGAATGTGTTAGCAAGTTCAATATCGAAAATCTCTCCAGGGGCCGCGTCAGGTTCAGCAGTAAAGCGATTCGAATTCCGGGTGGAGGTCTCTGGGCTGGAGCGTTCACTAGCAGTATCCGGTACGGGCAAATCGATCCGTCGGCTGAATTTGCTGGCCTTTGGGGTTGCACTAGGGCTTGTTTGTAGCCGCTGCACTCGGAGTTTACCATCTATGGCCACAATATTCTCACTGGGGCGAAGACCCGTTGTCTCTACGACGGGAGGCAGGTTGGTTGAAGTGCCAGGGTGCCACGAGTTCATGTTTAGCTGCCGGACGAGGTTCTCAGCTCCCATCAAGCTTGGTGCAGATCCAGGGTAGGGGTTTTCCGGAAGGGAAAGGACAGAGTTGAGACTGTTGCCATCACTGATCATCGACTCACCGGTGGAAGAAACGAAGTCATGGATGCTAAAGTCGCCATCCTCAGGTTCATCAATGCCATTGCCTAAAGCATGGGAGCTGCGAAGCGCCGACGAGGTTATTTCCCCGAAGAGCCGTCTTGGAGTCGACTGAGACCCCGACTGGGGGACCTGGTGGCTTTCGAGATTGGGGAGAGAAGGATATTGGACTTCCACGGGAGGCGATTCAATTCTAGGTCGTTTTGACTGTGCAAGATCACTGTCCTCGTCACCCGCGTCTAACAGGAGCTCTAGGTTGTCCCCAAGTGAGAGTTGCGAAGCATCCAGCTCCTCTTCAATATCTTCACCAATATCAGAGAGTCCGTCCGCGCCATCAGACATCATCTCTTCGTCGTCATACTCATCAAGATCCGGAACATCAGCAAGCCAAGGATGTCGAAGGCATTCGCGCTCCTTTGGACGAAGGTGAGGATTGCGGTTGAGAAGCTGAGACACCAAATCAATTCCAACCTCTGAAACGCCAGCCCGACGAAGAACATTGTAATCTGGATCCGTAGTCATGATAGTTCGCAGCATTTGAGCCCCTCGGTCATCACCTCGTCCAGTGTATGGAGGTATTCCAGCCAAGAGATGATAAAGGACAGCACCCAATGACCACATATCGACGGATTGGTCGTATGGAGAAGTTTTGGGGGGTCTGATAATTAGCATCTATGGGAGAAAGGGGTAAAACCAAGTAACTTACGGATCGCCAGGTCTGCGTCTCTTCCTAACCTCGCCACGCCTGTAGTTTTCGTACTCGGGATAAACTTCGGGCGCACAGTACAGGAGAGTTCCGCAGAAAGTCTTCAAGAATGACTCTTCTTGGACAACTTTTGACAGGCCAAAGTCTGAAAGTTTCACTTTTAGTGGATCAAGAGAGCTAATCAAAATATTGTCTGGTTTGATATCCCGGTGTGTAATCTTGCGCTTATGGAGATACTGCAAGGCGTGTAGGATTTGACGGGACATGATTTTCACCATATCTTCGGCAATTTTCCCTTGACTTTGAAAGTATGTGGACAGCTCTCCACCAGGAACATATTCCATGATGATGTAAATCCACCGATCGTGCTCATGATGGTCGATATATTGAACAATGTTAGGCTGTCACAGGAACTGGTTAGTGAAGGATTTGTTTTAAAAGAAGTATCGAGCAAAACGTACGTGCTTCAAGTCCTTCATAATCTTCATCTCGTTGTCTACCTTTTGGTCTAATACTCCGTTTTTCATGAACTTTCGCTTGTCAAGTTCTTTTGCAGCATATACGGCTCCATCTTGTTTAGTGGCGAGTTTATAGACTATCGCGAATGCCCCCTTTCCAATTTGCCCAGTCACATTGTACATCGACCCACCTGACCAATGCATTCCATAGGTGCTCGCCCACTGTAGTGCGGGTGTTGGAGTCTGGCGCCGTGAGGGCTGGACAGTCCCTGTTCGATGATGCTCGATCCGGTCGAAGTAACAAGCCAAATTTTCATTATACTGCATCGCAAAGCCTTCCCGAGAGGGAATCCGAACAACAAAACGAACTTCTTCCCCAGTTTGGTCGCCATGCATGACTTGAATGACCGAGCCAACTGTGAGCATTCTGCTCTTCTCCTTCTGGTTTTTGCGAAGACGGCTGTTGTCTACAATGGTGCCGTTTGTAGAGAGGTCCTCAAGCATGATAATCCCATCGGTGGTGAGATATATGCGAAAGTGGGTGTTGGATATGCGTCTTGCCACTCCATCCGCAGCTAGCAGAATATCACAGCGGCTAATATTACGCCCGAAACAGAATCCTCTATCTAAGCTCTGAACGCTAGATGACATTCGCAGAGCAATATCCAAAGCAGCAGTGCCGGAGGTCTCGTACTCTAGCTGATCTTTCTGCCAGATATGTTGTGGTGCGCAGCGAGCTGTGGCAGCTACCGCATCATGAGCGGCAGGGGAGGTGGGGTGCAGGATACAGATAATATCTGCAACATCTTCCTCAATCAACCCAGAGTTATTATAGCCCATGCGCCGGGGGTCCGTGCATGGCTGGGTTGATTCTTGTGTGGCCTCCATAGGGGATTTCAATGAGGGGTTTCGTTTTCATCCAAGAAAGAAACAAAAATAGAAAAATAACAGAGGGCTAATTCACTGCGAATTCTGAGACCAAATCGAAAACTATGGCCATATATGAAATAGGAAAAGGAAGTCTTGCACCAAGTGCTCGAGGAAAAGACTTCTGCGTTACCAATGGGATTTACAAGCGCTGCTCCATATCATGTATCTGGCCACGCATCAGTTTTATAGACTCGAGATGTGTATACCCAGGGGCGTTGTCATTGAATGACCAGCCCTCTTACCTTGTAGAAGAATGAGAAGCTAACAAGGAACGGAACAGAACAAGGAGGAAAGGAGATTGAAGGGCGGTTGGGTGGTCACAGCTGAGTTCAGGCCAAGCCACTTGACTATGGTTCTCCAGCTGATCGAAAGAAATTTCACCAATTTGACCCGGGAGATAGGGGTTGCATCAATAAAAGGAGATAGTAGATAAATCCGATATATCAAATTTATATGAATCAAAATGACAAATTCAAAATGTTGGAACACCCCCACAATAGCCAGCAGAGGTGAATGGTATGTGCGTTAACCCGGTCGCCTCCAAAGTCGGCGGCCAACCGTTAGTACCAACAAATGCTGTGCGAAATATCGTAGCTTGGGATCATTGAAGTAGAGGGTGATGATGGGAGAGCTTGTATACAGGGTACTATGGGAGGAAAGAACTATTTCTGGAGGAGAATGTTGAAGGTTAGAACTGACTACCGGCTCTATCGACGGTGTAGAAGCTTGACTTACACAGTTGATGAGCCCGCGCTCAGCCATCTACAACAGATCAGGAGACGAGATTGTTGCAATGGTGTCTGCTTGACAGCGGGGGCCAGCAACGGGGACGAGACAAGAGGCTGTCTGGTAGGAATCGTCGTCCGAGGAACGCGCAGGAAGGCTAGGGCGATGGTTCAGCTTTATGCGACCTGCGGTATGCCCCAGGCACAAATCAGGCAACAATAGCTTGGTTCCTGAGGCTGTAGTTGGGGCTCTGGCCAATGGCAACGCGGGGAGGGGCGGAACGGGAGTCATCCATGGGTTTGTGCATCGGGGAATTGATGAGGCTGCGTCAATCCAGCTAATAATTTAAGATCTCCCTTACTCCCTCGGGTTCCTAAGGACGGGAGGAATGAGGTTTAATAATTAATACGTACCTGTGGTTAGTTACCTACAATAGCATAGGTAGGTACCTAGGTAGGTATTTATAGGCATTATTAATAATGGCTGGTGACTCTCCAAGGCTCATTCGCGCTACTATTTTCTCCGTGCCGAGTGCGCCTCACTTTTTACTGTTTGCCCCTCGTGCATGCGTGCAAACTCTCCGCGATGGGGAGAAGTACATCATCTGATAAGCTACTTAGATATATATTTAATAATTCCCGAGGGGAGAGAGCCTCACATGAAGTGTTTACCATTAGCTACTAAAGGCATACTTAGTTCGTTGTAGTAGCAACTTAAAAAAGTTTCCTCAGAGCAAGGCGTGGTAGTCAAAGACGCTATTGAGTGATACGATGGGTTCATAGAAGAGGGGTAGCACCTGCGTGCATTCTATTTACAAATTGATTGGATATGCATTGCTGACCAATCATAGGGTAAAGGTACAAACTCGTAGCCATCACTATCTACTCCCGTATGCCTTGCTTGTGTCTGAGCTTTGTTGGTACTGGCCCTTAATAGCTGCATCGAAAACTTGCTCTAGGCGCTGAAGAGCATCCTCGGAAATCTCTGCGATGAGTTAGAGCTAAGTTCTGGAAATCCTATAGATATCTCTGGAGCGAAAGACTTACGGTAATGCACAACAATGCGGTTTCCTAGCAACTTCAAGCCTTTCTCCTTACCAATTTCTGACAGATCATTTGGACCGAGCCCAGAGGCCTCAACATCCAGCCACACCATGTTAGTTTGCACCGGATATGCGAGTTTACCACCACGGCTAGTCCACATTTCAGCGACCCTTTTGGCCTTGATATGTGTTTCGGGCAGCTTTCCTTGCTGTCCATTAGGGTCTAGCCCAAAGGTCTCGTCGAGAGCAACGCGCGCAGCAGCCGCTAAGATACCAGCTTGACGGATTCCACCCCCAATGGATTTGCGAAACCATCGGGCTTTTTTGATGAAAGCGTTGGATCCCACGATAATGCTACCAATCGGGGCTCCCAGACCCTTCGAGAAACAGAGACTTACGCTATCGAAAAGACTAGCGTAGTCTGAGAGACTTCCAGCTCCCGCCACTGCGGCTTCCCAAAGCCTAGCTCCATCTAGATGCACTTTCATTCCGTTCCGGTGCGCCCAGTCTGTAATTCTGCGGGCTTCATCCAGAGGCATGATCATTCCATCTAGGGTGTTCTCCAAACTGACCAACTTTGTAGGACAGGCATGGATGTCGTCACTGATGACAGCATATTTCTGGACATCTTCTAAGGTCAGGTAGATACCATTCTTCGGAACGATTGGCTTAACGGTGGCACCGGTCAGTGAGCTAATGCCACCTGCTTCATAGCATATAATATGGGAACGATAGTCGCAAACAACGGAGTATGGCGGCTCAACCAGGTGGGTTCGAGCAGCTAGCTGGTTACCCATTGTTCCAGACATGACCAACAGAGCCGCCTCGTGATTAGTTCGCTCGGCGACGATCCGCTGGAGTTCATTTGTCACTGGATCCTCCTGGAAGACATCGTCCAATAGGGTCGTCTGGCAGATTGCCTCAAGCATAGAGGGCGTTGGTTTGGTCATGGTATCGCCTGATTCATGAGGCAATCGCGGGGGGTTTATTAGCATGAGCTACGGCTAATTATTGTCACACTACAAGAGGATATGTGGCAGACTGGAACTTGAGCTGGAACTCACTTCTCATGTCAAATTCAGCCGCCCCAGCGCCATGCCATGATGTAGGCTGGCCATTGGCTCCAGCTGAGGATGTTGAGATGCTTGCCATAGGAGCAAGGTTCGGGTTAAGTCTGATTCTTTGCACCGGTAGCGGAGACAGAAACAGATTCCGGGGTCGAAGAAAGTGACGTGCAAGTGTATTCATTCTCATGCCCTGGAACGGCGAGTTGTTGAACCAGAAAATGACTCAAAGTATCCGTTGAGTAAGCAGCCCTTGTTAATTACTGGGTAGTTAGTTATGTGGGGTGAGTCAAGGAATGCTCATATAATTGAACCCCGTAACTAAGGACTATTCCGAGTTCCGACTGGTGGGGCACATCAGACCTGTCATCGGATAGGGTTCGAGGGGCGGTAGTGTACCTATTACCTAGGCACTAGCCATTATCTACGGCGACTAAGGTAGGTACCCAGTTAGCGATAAGAGGAGTGGTAGTAGCGGTATTGATAGCACTTTGAATACCAAAGTGACACAGAAAAGACCATTTGATTGATGCTACGTGGACCAGGAAATAATCTCCATAAAACATCTAATACTAATTTTCGGGTTATCTACGTATTAGTAGGCATAATAAAAAACTGCAAATATACAATCTTAAGTCTAGCTCCCACTGGATCATGGATACTCATGTTTCAAGGTTTAAAGCTTGGTTTTCTTTTTAACTCCCCCTTGGTTGTTCTTGCGGTGGAACCGTCTAGGCACTCGGGAAACGAATTTCTATAGAGGTAAGTATTCGAATCATTTTCTCAATTATTTTTAGTGTGTGTAAGGAAATTTGGGGCCACCAGACGCTCGTGATGGTATTATTACGAGGAATTCCCCCTTCCTGACCTCGGGAAAACAAGGATAAGTGCAATAAGTCTAGTTTAAGGTTAACGCATACTAATCCTTTTTCCAATAGCATCTACTTTATAAGATTTTACTAACAATGGAGACAAGAAGACCTCCGGATGTTCACGTTTTATCCAACACGCTGATGAAGCGTTCTATCATCTTCCGTCTTTCGGATACCACCCGAGAGAACAGAGAGGCCATCAATCTTGCCGTCCTCCGGGCACGTCCTGTATGACTTGTTATTCGCTATGGAGGGAGCTCCCATAAGTGAAATATTTTAAATGAGAGGGTACCAGAGTTTATGACAAAGCAATGCAGAAGCGAGCATTGGAAGCATTCGTAATTGTAGCGGACTTTGATGATTGTTTTCTCTCGTACCGGTCCATAACGGTTATGATCTGCAAAAATTAAGCTTTCCCGGCTCTTTAATTTTTTTTTTTTTTTTTGATTGAACTGATGTTGTCTTTCACATCAACAACTCGTTGATTGACTGGTGAGAATTAATAGCTTACAAGGCTTGATAGATGAGACTTAAGGACTGACAGTGACCACTAACCCTGGTGCGGCCTAGTGGTAATCCATGCTATGGAAAAATACGCGCTTTACACAATAGACTATTCCGCATTGGGAGCGACATGCTTATCGCCAGCAGGTTAGGTCACCGCTGAGTCAGCAGTCGAGGTTCATCTGGAGTTTCGCTTGCTTGCGGACATCTTTACGCATGAGAGAATCCCAATCATCTCTAATCATCGTTGTCCGTGCCCTCTGCCACCATCGGAATATCCGCCATGGATCTTTCGAGACTCACGCGCCCTGCAATACTCTGTCAGTGCTCGCGATGCTCGAGTTCTCTGGCTGCGCTTGAGAATGAGTGGGCGAAGCTATCAAACTCGTATTCTCTGGCGGCGGGGTGGCTAAGTGTGGAGCTACACCGAATATCGATATCTCCTGAGAGGAAACAAATACCACAGTCGTCCGATCTGACCTTAATACGCGGGCGAATTATCCAGGAAATAGCTTGCAAGCTATGCCAGCAGAAGCTCGGAGTTATCTGCATTTTGGACAATGGGTGAGTGGGAAATAAAGCTGATAAAGAAAGACTAGTCTGAGGACTAACAATCGAGCACCACAGCCCCAATATATTTTGGAAGCTATCGAAAGTGTCTTTTAGGGATATCGTAACAATGCGTACCGTCGAACCCTTGTTTAAGGACGGACTACTCGAACACCTCCTATCCCCACCCTCCAGAGACCGACAAGATAGAACTCCAAGCCAGCCGGGAGCCTTGGTACCGGCCGGTCCCACCGATATTGACCGTTATGGAACATCCGTGGAGCAGCAGATTCAGCACCAAGGCCTAAGCATTGATCATATCTCAAGTTCTGTTAGTAACCTCCACGATACAATGTTTGAGCTGAAGCAGGCGTTTACAGCCCTTCGAATTGAGTTGAACGGCCCCACCCGATCGTTGAACGATGTTGTGAGCGCTACCGGCTCTGATTTCAACATGATCACAACGGTGTTGAAGGAACTCAAATCGAAATCAGAAGAAATTGAGCGATTGAAGCTCGAGATCGAAGCAATGAAGCTTAGGAACCGGTATATGGAGGAGCAATCCTCTAAGTCGGCGAGCATTTTTCCATCAGCTATGGAGGAAGTTATTCCGGAAGTCGCAACTCCCGGTCTCCTCCAACGAAGCAGAAAGCGGCCCTACCCGGACTATTTCCAAACTGGACGCAATAAACCCATCGCAGACTCTTTTGAAGACGACGACCTCGATGGTGATGGCGATAGCATGGCCGACTTTTCTATAGCGGATTCAACTTCTATCCCACCTGTTAAGATACCTCTAAAGGAGCCAGATGCGTATCATCGAACTCTCGACAATCCGACCTCTCATTCTCCCCAACTTCGTATTGAAGTTGGTCGTCATTCAACGCCACAGGCTAGTAACGGCACAGGAGACATGATCACGAACACCCAACCGCAAGCTATCATTAAACGTCGACGTCTTTCCATGTCAACGGAGAAGCCTCCATCCAGTGCAGGCTCCGAGAAGAGGAAACCAGGTCGACCCCGAAAATCCGTCGGGCAATCCGCAAAGCCAGATATCGCTGCTAATCAAACACCCAAGCCAACACCTCTGGGCGAGCAAAATGGCAATGCTGCAGGTAGCGCCCAGCGTGAATCTTCTATGTCTACTCCTAATGATCAGCAAACCACGATCGAGGTTCGCTCGTCTCGCTCACGGCCACTACGGAGTCGATCTCGGCCGCCGTCTCCTTCCCGAAAATCCCAGTCATCTGGAGAGGTGGAAAGTGGCAACATCAACAGCACCATTGACAAGGATCAAGCGGATGCCCCAAGTTCGAATATAGACTCTGGAAAGGAAAATGGCACGAATGGTGTCCACGAAGGCAAAACTGAAGCCCTTGAGAAGCGCAAAGCTCAGACTACCGCAAGAGATATCATGGCGAAGCTTGCGATGCAGCGTGAGGAAGCAATGGATACTGAGGAGTCTCGATAATTTTTTTTTTTTCTTCTATTGAACTTTCTCCGTTCACTTGTTGAACTAGCCTATCTACTTTCATCCTTGTATTATCTATGTTTACCTACCAGATTTTTCTCCCTCACCTAATCTTGGCGCACGTGTAAAGAAATCTGTATTACGTGCTTATTTATCTCTATCTAACTAACTATTTCTTTCCTTTTCTCCTTTTATTCCTCTTCTTTGGGTGGTGTTTTTCTCCAAAAAGTGGCTGACTTGAATGCCGTATATACGATTAAGCGTCGGTTTTTCTCTTTTTTTCACTTCTCTTGCTAGAAAAGGAGAGAAAAAGGAAAATACAAAATTTGATATTTGTCAGGCAAGGCTATATTCTTAATTATAATCACCTGCATGACGGAATCCTTGTTGGAGTAAAGCATTTATGAGAATATTAATTTACCCCAACTTATTGCACTTGGTACCTTTGTATACTTTCTTTTCCTTAATTTTTTTTCTTTTATTTTTCCTTGAATAAAATGTAGTATACTAATCTAGGTTGTTGTTATTGTGTCCATAACCAAGATCTTCCCTATCCTACTCTGCCTATTTACCTACATACTAGCTCACATTAACTTTTAAACGCTAGTTTACTTCACACACATAAACCCACAGCCCTCCCTAGCACGTTCACAAGCGCGTTTTAGAGCTTGTTCTTCCGTATCCGTCCATTTGACTGTCAACTCATCCCATGGTTTCTTTGCTTGGAATTCATCTCGGAAACACTTCTGCATGGCCTGTAGCCGGCTCACATCCCTCGGATCACCAGTTCCTGAGTAAACAACAAACAATGTACATGGCGGTAGGGAGTCATAGATACTCTTGATATTGGATACCGTCCGGGATACTACATCTGGCAAAGATGGAGGAGCAGGTGTGTCTTCAGTAGGTATGGGGGTATTGTTATTAGAGCCACTGGGGACATCGACAGTGGTTGACGCGTTAGCGTTCTTGGGATCGGGAATGCGATTACACCAGCCACGGTACACTTCCAGTTCGCGAAGACGGGCCCAGGTGAAATCAACCCCGTCACCTGGAATGGATGGGTTGCTTTTGTCACCATTTACGACGGATGAAACCCCTTTGACAACGCCTTCATCATCGGTACAGCCTATCGCGGTGGTCGCCTGCGATCCAATGCCGCGTTCGGGGCTACCCCAGTCGACAACGGCGCCGGTGCGGCCCGTTGATTCGGAGTTTGAGCTAGATCTTCCGGGGCGCGTGGAACGCGCCAGTCGTTTGAAAATACTCTCGTTTGAGGCTTCGCTTGTACCCCATTGTTCCCCCTTTTCGCATTTCTGCTTCACGAGTTCGAGGACGGCACGAGCATCCTCGATGGAATCGTGGCCTGTTTGGCCTTTCTGGATTTCTTTGCCGAGGTATTTTTGGGTAAGCCACTTGAGACTGGCTTTGAGAGGAGGGCCGCGAGGGTGTGGATAGAGAAAGGTGGTATCAACGATGAACGGGTGGGTGAGTTTTAAAGCGTTGAGGTCAGAGTTTAGGGAGTGCCCGACTAGGATCGAGCGTGGGGTGAGGATGGTGAGAAGTTTGGCTTGGATATCAGCTAGAGTGGTAGTGACGGGGTCGAGCTTTTCTTTAGTGATTCCTGAAAACCGGGTCAAATAGTCGATTACGGGGAGGTGCGGCTTTACAAGCTCATCAAGAACAACTTCTCCGTCCCAGCGGACTAAGCTGATGCGAGTGAGTTCAGATTTACCACCTTCTGTGATACACATCTCACAATCTAAAGCTAACACGTCACGACCGGCCGTCATGCTCCCTTGTTGGATCTCGGCCTCTGGGACCTGCCCGGCTTCTAGGCTGGCTATGTGAGCGTCTACCCACCCGTCTTCAGCTGCCTGACCGGCTAACTTGCGAGTCTCCATTAAAGCAAGTTTCTCATCCTCAGTTGCGGCCAGGGCCGGGTGGAGCGGGTATTCATTCTCTCGGAGGTCCTCGACACTGCTGATGAACGATGTAATGGGAGTTCGTTTGGTGACAAAACTCTTATCTACCCTCGGCGCTTTTGGGCCTTTTGCGGCACCTTTATCCTTATTCTTTGGCGCAGGAGTCATAAGAAGGGCTTGAAGGGGCGAGTGGATCTTGTTATACTTGGAGTCTCCCGGGGCCCGGACCGGCCAGGCATGGGGGAACATATCAGCTAGCGGTTGTAAAGGTATAGGGATACTATCGTGCGATAAAGGGCGGGGGCTAAACCGATGGGATCGGTCTTCGAGTGGGAGGCCTTGTTTCCACCGGGCAAAGTCCTCTGCCTTTGTATCCACCTCCTCTGTCGACTCTTGATTCACGGGCGCACTCGCCTCATCACCTATTTCCAATGTCTCCAAAGGAACAGTACCGTCAAGCATACCTAGCTCTAGGCCCGGAACCATCAACACGACAAACTTTCGGACATACCCAGAATGTCTTATGCAAATCCATTGTGGAGCAACCCCGTCCGCCAAACAGTAGAGTAAAAGGTTCTGAAGGTCCGAAATGCGAATCGAAGACTGTAAGCGCCCATCAACGTAAGTAAGAACCGGGTATTTTGTCTTTTCCCCGTTCACCCGTTTTTTTTTCGTAGGTCTTTGTTTCTCGCCCTGGTCCTTGCTGGATGTTCCCTCGCAATCAGTAACGGATGACGTTGTCGCTAGTACAGTGGTGTCTCCTGCACTGTTCGAATCTTGTAAACGGGATAGAGTATTTCCTAATCCAAAACCTGTTGCATGAGAGCCATTGCCCTTGACTGGGTCTACGTCGTCGGAATATGTAGCCTCAGCATGTTTGCGCTTTTTTGTTTGAGGCATATCTAGCAGCTGGGAGCGATTCAGAAAACGAGAGCGAAAGAGCGACAAATAGTCACTCTTTTGACAAAACCGCTAGTGTCCCCAAATTAAAAGAAAAAGAAAAAGAAAAAGAAAAAAGTAATTAAGGGTGTAAACTCGACAGACGTTATTATTATTATCGAAGGAAGGAAAAAAAAAAAAAAAAGGCATTATCAACTTTTGATATGCACACGTGATGATAACTGGTATTGTTACATTACAGAATTGTATGGTAAGATGTTGTATTGTGTATGCAATGCGGCAACCGCCGCATGGATCATGTTCATCTGCAGCACGATGATGCGATCATCTTCATCTCAGCTTAGGATCAGCATCATTTGCATCAACGCCCATAATTGCTTTTATAAGAAGTACTTAAAAAGCGGTGCCTTTTCCCCCCCTCAACTACTCAAGGAAGAAATCCTTTTGTAGGGCAACCCTGGCTTGTCAACTCCGCGGATTGGGGGTGGCGACCTACATCTTAAATTTTGGACCCAAACAATAATCATCACATTAGTGATTGGAGGTGTAATGTAATATAATAATGACCAGCGGAAATAGATGAGTTTGATCTGATAAGCAGCCACACTTTTCGCCTTCCGTCGCAAATCCCGAGTCGCTTGATCTTTTTTTTTTTTTTTTTTTTTCCCTTGTATATCCAGCCTTATTATTAATTATTATTGTTGCTATCGGAATACTATTTGACCCCCTTCGTTGTTCCTCTTCTTATCTCAGTATAAATTTTTTCCCCCAACCTTACCAGGGAAAGTAAAATTGAAAACCGTTCCTTAGATTCCACGTCGGAACTTCCCCCTCTTCCTCAACCGCTCTAATAATCATCTCATCCCACTTTCCTCATTTCTCTCCCCGCCATATACCCCTCCCTCCACCCCACTCAACAATACACACACATACAGAGAGAGAGAGAGAGCACGCGAGAGATACACCAAGAAAGAGAGAGAGAGAGAGCGCGCGCGAGTAAAAAATACAGCAAAGTGACCACCACCACCACCACTACCACCATGTCTAGCCTTCTCGAAATCACCTCCGAGGAAAGCTTCAATCCTCACCTCTCCTCCATCCCCGCCTCGACCCTAATTGTGCTCTACTTCCATGCACCATGGGCTGCTCCCTGCACGCAAATGCGAGCCGTCCTCTCCGCCCTTGCCTCCCAATACCCCGTTGTCTCCCCTCCCACCGTCTCCTTTATCAGTATCAACGCCGAAGAGCTCCCTGATATCTCCGAAGAGTACGACGTCACCGCGGTCCCTTACGTCGTCCTTCTCCGCGACGGTAACGTCCTCGAGACTATCAGCGGCAGCGAGGCTGCCCGTGTCCGCGATGCTGTCGAACGATACGCCGGTTCCGGAACAAACACCTCCCTCTCCTCCTCCACAGCAGCAGCATCCACCAGAGCCAGTATCCCCCCACCATTGACGGCTGTTCCTAGGGAAGACAATGCTGCCCCTATGACTGCTACACAGGCACCCCTGACGGCGGACGGAAATTCCGCGGCTGCTGCTGCCCCGGCACCGACACCAGAACAGAGCAAGGAGGCTCTCTGGGCCCGTCTGACGGAATTGGTCAAGGCTGCCCCTGTTATGCTTTTTATGAAGGGGACACCTAGTGCCCCGCAATGCGGATTCAGTCGGCAGCTAGTGGGCATCTTGCGTGAGAGGAGTGTTAAGTATGGTTTCTTTAATATTTTGGCCGATGAGGATGTGAGACAGGGCTTGAAAGAGTTTGCCGATTGGCCGACTTTCCCCCAACTTTGGGTGGATGGAGAGTTAGTCGGTGGTTTGGATATCGTATGTTTCCTTTTCCATTTCCCCTTTTTCCTCTTTTCCATCTCTCGCATTATCATGCTTCTTCTCTCTTTACTGTTATTCAAGGCTAACTTTTATCTTTCCTTTTCCCCTTTTCAACAATATCAGGTCAAGGAAGAACTTGAGAATGACCCCGATTTCCTTGGTAGGTTCTCAGTCAGCAAGTAATCAACCACCACTTTTCAATATCTTAATATCATATCAATCTATCTACCAATCAACAATGGTGAGGTTAAAGAAAAGATAATAACAAACTGGGGGAAGAAAGATATGTTGGGATTAGTTTTATTTTTCCCCCGCCCCCTCCCTTATGTGAAACTGCACTGTTTATTGTTACATTACAAGACCAAGCGATGAAGATTATTCACATATCTCACATTCTCCTCTATACAAAATCGAGTAACTCAAAAATCGAATACACAATAAATGAACACAATCGATACAAGCTAAATCTCACTCAAAGTTTCTCTACTCTTGATCTTCTTCTCTTCTAGAGGCGAAATATACATAGTCATCTGACATCTTTATCAGATGCCCCTTGAATTGTACAGTAGGGGCAACAGACCCACCAGACCATGGCCCATATAGCCACCATTTATGTTGCTAACTGTGATGGCGGGGACGTATTTGCTTTCCATGCATCCTTGTTTTGTTCCTTAACCCTCCGGAACGTGGATAACAGCGCATCCTCGTCCACATAAGTTCCCGCGAGCCAGCGCTCTCCCTCATTGGTATTAAACTGGCGACGCGCATGAACTACGCGACGGTTCTCGAAAATGACACACTCGCCAGGTTTCAACTTGAGCTCAAATGTATTCTCAGGCTTCTCTAACTCATCAACAAAGTGCCGGAGCGCCTTGAGCTGTGCTTCCACCCAGTAGCGCCCCCGGTTCTCCGAGAATCTTAGAGGACCCTGGAAGGGCGGCGAGTAATTGACATGTACTAGCGGAGATCGGCCGTTGGGTTTTCTAGAAACCTCGAAAACAGGCCAGCTGTTTGAGTACTTGTGATCGTTGTGAAGGTATTCGTAATTCAGTCGTGTCTGGGTCAGCTGTTTGTAGTGCTCCGCAAATTTCTGAGACATATTATACGCTACACGGAAGGTATCTGCAAACAGCGACTCACCACCATCGCACGAGTTGCGAAGACAGTGCAGCAGCTGGAAGCCGGGAGGCTCGTTCATGTACATCAGATCCATATGGTAATCAAGGAACTGACTCGTGTAGGCAACATTCTTGGCCTCGGGAACCTTACGAACATCCCATGTCGGTCCGTAGAAGGTATTCCGGATGGGACCCATACGAGTCGCGAGTTTTTCCACCATCTCGCGGGAGTCCGGGATATCTTTCACGAAAATCAAGCCGTAGAGGGAGAGCTGACTCATTGCCACGGTAAATTTCTCCGGGTTGTTCATGTAGTCCTCATAGGAGATCCAGTGCTGGGATGCGTCCATCTTCGCTTTATTCCAGAACTTACGAGGTCGTCGGTGACCCACATCACTAGATGGTGCGTAGGTAGTCGGGTTGGTGAGCTCCTCCGTTGTGTACTTGGACACGTGCGAGGAATCAAACCCTTCGATATCATTCTGCCACTGTACTTCGAGCTCTTTGCCGTCCCATTTGACCGAGCGAGGCTTGATATCGACAGGGATGTCGGAGGTACGGAAGTTCCGCTGCTTAGAATGCTGGTCGATGCATTTGGAGCATTTGCAGGCGTCGCGGAGCATGCTATGGACGAAACTTCGGACACCTTGGTCGATTTTCAATCGAATACGCTCATCATTGATATTTATGGATCCATCCCAGCATCTGTCGGGGGCTGGGGTCGGAGTCTTGTAAGGAGTCTTTTTGGGAGACTTGCTGGGAGTCTTGTTGGGCTTCTGGTGCTTTGGGGGATTCTTCTGTTTCGACTGCGGGGGTTGTTTGGGTTTGTTGTTGACAGCGGGGCTCACAGCTGGACGAGTGGTAGAAGCATAACCTCGGTAGAGAATGGGTGTGAAAGGAGCGGTGGGCGTCCGCAAGTGGAAAGAAGAGGGTCTCAACAAACGAGCCATCATGGTGTGTCTATAATGGCAATCGTTTTGAGGATTTGGGGGAGGCAAGAAGAAGAGATGAGAAGGGATGAAGAGAGAAAAGCACACGATGTCAGTAAGAACACAGAAGGATCAAAATGCGGAGATTGTGAGCTAGTGTTATTCTAGTGGGTTAAATTAAGGAGAAGCCGCGGTACTTTTGTAAAGCTGAGACTGATCTGGTCTAGTGCGCATCAAGCAAAGAGTTATTTTACTTATTCTTCTTTGTTATTTTAATTAGATAAATGTTTAAATAGAAAAGGCAAAGAGAATGGCCCACAAAAGACAAATAAACCAACCTAATCTTGATTTTCAAGGCTCCGTCGATTTATTAGTTGCAAAGAAAGGGAGGGGGGTTTCTTTTTCTCTTGTTTGATATTTTGATGCAAAAGAGCGGTCTGGTGAATTTGAGTTGTATCAGAAACATCCTGGATAATCCTGTTGGTAAGTTGTCCCTTAAGTTCCAGCCACTGAACCTTTTACGATCCTTCATATATTCCAAGTTTAATTGCTGGGTTACCTTGAAATATAAGCATATTCCATACTGTGTACTCTACTCTTAAAGGGAGCAAGACTGTGCCTGAGAGAGCTGAGTGAGGCTAAGTCGGTATTAATAATGATCGTGTGCCTGGATTGATTACATGAGCCAACAAAAACCCCTTGGAAAAAAAGAAAGAAAAAAAAAAAAAAAAGTGGGGCTTTTCTTTGAAAGTTGTTATCATAATAAATAATAATAACATTATTATTCTTATTCTTATTCTCTCAAAGGAAAATTTCATCATTGTTACATTCATTCTCTTTTGCCTCTTTGAATTTCCCTCAACTTCCACACATCCTTCCAGACCAGATTCCTATATTATATTATTATTGCTCGTAGGAAACCACACTATTAGAAAGGGATCAAAAAAGGATTCTCTTCAATGACCCCGGCAAGGCAACTCTAGTCGCTCATCTCCTAACAGAAATAAGAAGATCTCCGCTTCCCCGGCATCCTTTTTGCACACCCCCCAAACTTGTCACATGCATGTCGGCCGGGGGGGATCATCTTAAAGATGAGGTATGTCACAGATTTAGTCTGATGTTCTCGAGAAAGAAGCCTTCTCTCCCTTCATCATCATCATCGTCTTCTTCTTCTTCTTCTTCTTCTTCTTCTTCTTCTTCTTCTTCTTCTTCTTCTTCTTCTTCTTCTTCTTCTTCTTCTTCTTCTTCCTGGTTCGTACCTACTAAACGATTGAATTCAGGGCACACGACGCCAGACTATTCTCGCAGGCGGGATAGCCGGTCTTTTCTCTCGGTAAGCTTAATTAATAAACCTAATTTAAAAAAGCATTGCTCATTATGAAACGATGAGCATATAGATTTTGCATTGCCCCTCTCGATGTCGTCAAAATCCGACTCCAACTTCAAATTCACTCTCTCTCCGATCCTGCTTCCCATCGCGATGTCACTGGACCAGTATACAAGGGGACACTCCCCACCATGAGAGCAATCATCAAGGAAGAGGGTATCACAGTATGTCCCCTTCGGTCTTCTCAAACACAATAATCAATTCCTCCCACCCCCCGTCCACAACCCGCTAAATGAGAAAAACCAGGGCCTCTGGAAAGGCAACGTCCCCGCGGAATTAATGTATCTCTTTTACGGCGCAATCCAATTCACCACATATAGAACTGTAACCCAACTACTCGCGCAACTCGATCCCCATCGTCTGCCACCCCCCATGGAATCCTTCATCGCTGGCGCCTCAGCCGGCGGTATCGCCACAGCATCAACCTATCCCCTAGATCTCCTCCGAACGCGCTTCGCCGCTCAAGGCTCCGACCGGATCTACTCGTCTCTCTTCTCGTCTGTTCGAGATATCGCCCGGAATGAAGGTCCCGCCGGCTTCTTTCGCGGGTGTACCGCCGCCGTCGGCCAGATCGTCCCCTACATGGGCTTGTTCTTCGCGACGTATGAATCCTTGCGACCAACGTTATCATCTATCCAGGACCTCCCATTTGGGTCCGGTGATGCGGCGGCCGGCGTCGTCGCCAGTGTCTTGGCAAAAACGGGCGTGTTTCCCTTGGACCTGGTGCGTAAGAGGCTACAGGTGCAGGGGCCAACAAGGGCGTTGTATGTTCATCGGAATATTCCCGAGTACCAGGGGGTGTTCAATACCATGGCCTTGATCTGGCAAACACAAGGACCACGTGGTCTTTACCGCGGATTGACCGTCAGTTTGTTCAAAGCCGCACCGGCAAGTGCCATCACAATGTGGACATATGAGCGGGCATTGAGGCTACTTCGAGAATATGACCTAGCGGCCGGCCAATAAGGAATCATCCCACACGCTCACATAGTCTCATTGCATATTTCTGCGCCTCTTTATGTACAATATGATAATATATAGAATAGAATAGATTGCTTATACATTCGGTGAATTTATTTTAAAAAAACAAAATTTTTTTGGTAGTATGGCAGAGTCCTTCTCATTCTACTTTTTTCTTCTTATTATTATTACAAAGAGTGTATGTACCTTATTATCAAAGCTAGTCTGGGCCCTCACTTGCTCATCAAAAAGGAAATGCATAAGGAAAGAGTTGAAAAAAAAAAAAAATAAAAAATAAAAATAAAAGAGAGAGAGAAAACCCCCCTACAACAATGGAGAGCCGTAAACAAGTTATATCCATTTGTAGTTTCCTGTTTATCTCGGAAAAATCTACCGACTTATCGAAGAGGGCTGAAAGGCAAAGAACGCTAGAGACGCATCAAAAGAGGGAGTGCCGCAAGCAGAAGAACAGCATACATTTATTTGGGTTTAACAAAGGGACAATAAGGCATACCAAGAATCGAACCAACCAAATCGAGACCGGTACTCAGTATTCGCCTTCCTCGAGTCCCGGCTCCATGCTATCGTTAGCGACCTCCTCATAGTCCTTCTCGAGGGCGGCAAGATCCTCGCGAGCTTCGGAGAACTCGCCTTCCTCCATACCCTCGCCTACGTACCAATGCACGAAGGCACGCTTCGAGTACATAAGATCGAATTTATGATCGAGGCGACTCCAAGCTTCCGCAATAGCAGTGGTGTTCGACAACATGCTAACAGACCGGTCGACGGGGGCAAGCTCGCTTCCAGGAACACGCACCGGCTTCTCGTAGTTAATGCCCAGCTTGAATCCAGTGGGGCACCATTCAACTAGGTTGAACGAAGACTTGGCTTTAAGCCCAGCAATAGCCTGGGTGCAGTCACGAGGAACCACATCACCACGGTACAAAAGGGCGACAGCCATGTACTTGCCGTTTCGGGGATCGCAAACAACCATTTGGTTGTTGGGTTCAAAGCCTAAATGCCGTGGTTAGCCATTCTGACTGGAGACAAGCTATCACGCCTTGGGGTTCGTAGAAACTGTGAAGAACGTACACTGGAAGGTGAGATCTTGAACCTTGAAACTCTCGTGCGAGCTACGGTTGCTAGAGACGACGGGAGCATAAGAGATCAAGGGGTAGTGGATGCGAGGGAAAGGCACCAGGTTGGTCTGGAATTCGGTCAAATCTACATTGAGGGCACCATCAAATCGGAGACTTGAGGTAATGGAGCTGACAACCTGAGCAATCAGGCGATTGAGGTGCTCGTAGCCGGGGCGGGGAATATCAAGGTTACGGCGGCAGATATCGTAGACAGCCTCATTGTCAACTAAGAATGTACAATCTGAGTTCTCAATTGTGCTGTGGGTTGACAAAACGGCGTTGTAAGGCTCGACAACGGCGGTTGACACGCGGGGAGAGGGATATACGGCAAACTCAAGCTTGGACTTCTTGCCGTAATCTGTGGATAGACGCTCCAGTAAAAGGGCACCGAAGCCGGAGCCGGTACCACCACCGAAAGAGTGGAAAACCAAAAATCCCTGCAGAGAAGAGCAGTTATCTAACAGCGAATGTTAGTTCTAGGCAAACATACTTGCAGTTCTATGAATTGTTCAAGATACTTACCAACAACGCGGCGGATACGATCGACAACGTCTTCAACGAGCTCTTTTCCAATTGTGTAGTGGCCTCGAGCATCTACCAATTATTAGCACATTTTCCTGCTACGAATAAAGCTCTGTAAGAACATACAGTTGTTAGCAGCATCTTCTTTCCCACTGATCAACTGCTCCGGATGGAAGAGCTGACGGTAGGTTCCGGTGCGTATCTCATCAATGGGCTATCACAGTCAGCGAAATTAGGATGTTGACATGATTATCTCAAATTGCCTTCTATCGGAAGCTAATCCGTACCGATGGGTCGAGATCGACGAAGATAGAACGGGGGACGTATTTGCCATTTGACGACTCAGTGAAGAAAGTCTCAAAGGACCCGCCCTGGATGGCATCTTCCTTTTCTGGATCAACACGACCATCTTTTCCAAGGCCATGTTCAAGAAGGTACCTAAATTGAGAGAAAGAGGGAAGATAGGGGGGGTTGTTGAGTAAGTAAACAGACGGTTGATATCATAAGTTATAAAAAGCGGTGAGGGCTTACAGCTCCCAAGCACTGTTACCCAACTGGGCACCAGCTTGGCCGATATGGAGGTGACAGATCTAAGCCAATGAAGACGATAGGTTAGAGAGCAAGTCCACGTTAAATCCAATGGCAATGATATCGACAGCAACAACAGCAACACAAAACAAGCGTTGCTTGAAAGTGACAGCCGAAAGTTGATACTATCAGGGGAGAGGGGCGGTTCCCAACGCGTAGTGCGGGGTGGGAACCAAGGTAAATAAAGCAGCTAGGAGTAGAGCTCATACCTCGCCTCGCATGATGAAGAATAAACCCAAACGCAGATTCCGAGGAGGGGAGGGAAATGGGAGACAAGAGAATATTCCGGTTGTCTAATTAAAGACAAGAGGAAATGATGAGTGGGATGATAAAAAGGAAGTGAGTTGTTGGGGAGGAAGAGAAGATGATGGTGGTGGTGATACGAGGGAATAAAGCGACCGTGAGCTGGCTGTAGGCCGGAGAGGAAAGACCATAAAGGGTTCGTTCCTGCTGGTGTTGACACTAGTGGCGGCGGATAGTTCGAAAAACCGCCCCGGACCGCCAATCACCGCCTCGTCTGACCTCATTCAACGTTTGGTGGATCATCATCACTCACGTTTGTCGTTGACAACGCATCTTTGACTTATTGAATTTATGTTCAATTCTCTAAGCAGTTTCTAATCCGTTTGGCCGCCCTCCTGCTTCTTCCTTTATCCCCTGTCTCCCTTCAATTCCCGTCCGATCTTTGGTCGAAAAACTTACCACGTGCGTCCCTGCCGTGGAATGCGGGGGGGGCATCTCCCTCCAAGCATACCTAGTAGAGATGCCACAACTTACAAGCAGTTAATGCTTCCTAATGGTGCTACTTTGATAATTTACAGATAAGCCTTAGCACACACCAATGATACTCAGAGCCCCATCAAAGATATGGCAGAATACTACAGCACCGGGCTTAGAAATAAGAGACTATTGGATGTTTATTATGAGCGCCGCGAAGCTACAGGCAAAGCATTACTATCTCGTTCAGGCGAAACCTATGATGATTGTAGCGTCGAGCTTGAAATAACCTGAGAAAATCTTAAAAAAATTGTCCAACGATAGCATGTCAGGTACCAGGTATCCGAAACATGAGTGATAAGACGAGGTACTAAGCATACACGGAAGTACGGAAAAATACCTAGTAGGGGGCGCTTACTCCGTAGATGCCTCAGACACCTTAACAACATCACCAAGGAGGAATTTTCTAGAATATATCTGAAGAACTTATTATCTCTGTATCATTAAGGTCCATTGAATTGCTTCTCTCCTCTTAATAGTGCCTAGGGAAAGGCAACAAACCCCGAGTTTGTTGGTTTAGGTGTTCCTCCCTTCATTCCTCCTTTTTCTTTGTTTCTTCTTTGTGGAAAGTATATATAATATATTATTTGTACAGAGCTATACTTATGGTGTACCGTATTTATTTCAATGTAATTATTCTGCACCCTTAAATCGGGTCGCTTTATCTTCTTACCGGTAGATAGGTACCTAGGTAGCTTTACATCATTGAATAGAAGTAACTAATTGCCAACACTAGTCATCCCAAATTTCCACGATCGACAACTTATAATGGTACGGGTACCCCAGAACTACTAGGTACCTACAGGTACAATACAACCCAATATTATTGTTGGTAGGGAGGTCAGATAGGTAGTCAATGAGTGGTATGTACTTGAGTATCCCGAGTGCTACCAGGCTCAGTAACTATAATTTAAAAGAACTATAAGAGGGTATTATTAGCTTGTACACTAACTTTCCCCCCCTCCCTCCTCCCTCCCCCACCCCCAAAAAGGCCTTAAAAATAAATTAACATCAGGGGGGAAAATGCTTAAAATTTGTTGAGAGGAAAGGTACTTAAGGATACTTGACATGTACTCCTAGTCATTCTATGAAACACTGAGCAAGGATCCCATCATGCCCTTGATCCATTGTATGTAGACGGGGTTTCGTATCCACGATCCACCCAGTTTTCTGATACAGATTATACGGATCAGGTTTTCAAATTGTTATTCGAATCACTTGAGCCAGAAAAAAAGAGCTATCATGGATAGATATACAGGACTGTACTCCTAAGTGGTAGTAGGTATAGTAGTAGGTAGTTACTAGGTAGGTACCTATTCAGGAGCAAATGACAGGTAATAATAATTGGTCCATGTCATCGAATATGGGGCTCCCCCTGATCTTTCCACTACCAATTAGAGGCTTAGATGAATTAATGAGAGTTCAACAGCACCTACCTCAAATCAGCCTGGAGGACTTCCAAGTTTCACCTAGTTGCCATACCTATTTATTAATTTGTGTGTATAGAGACGTCATAGGCACCTACCTAGCTTGGTAGTAGGGACGGTATTATTACATGACTCAAAATAAAATACCCACGGCATATGCGGGCGACCGATCAATATTTTCATACATACGACCAACATCAAGTATGTGACACGGGAGCAATCCCGATGGTGACGGCTGGTTTTGACAATCGGAAGTTCCCTTACAGACCGCATGGGAATTTTTCCAATGACAAGCGAGGCGGCACTTGAAACATTCCTTGCTGAAGTCTCAACGACCTCCTAAATTTTATACAATAATAGATCAAATTGTAACTACTCTACCCAAGACAGTCAAACTCAAATGGGACAGCTACACGACTAACGAAGAGCGGACACATGGTCAAGGCCTCGAAGGGAGGTGGTTCGAACTTCCAGGTGCCTGAGGTGGCGTTGCTTGGCGGTGGCCACCCACGTCCTGGCTTATATTACCACGTCCTGCTTCTGGTCCGATCGCTAAATTTGATTGGCCACGGCTTCAATGGCATTAAAATCCCGGGCGGCGCCATGACGGCAAGGGATGCGCCATCACTCTCCAACGGTGGAGCTCCTACGTGACAAACTCGAATGTCTCTTTAGGTCTTTTTTTTTTTTTTGTTTAAAGGCTAGGCAAGGTTTGAACCAAGATCTTTTTTTCCTTTTTTTAAAATCTGGAATACTGTGGATTCTCTGTGGGAATGAAATGGTGGTAGTTACTACGTAGCGCCATTAATTGCCAGTGATTTTTTTTTTTTTTCTCGGGGCGAACTGTGCGAATGTTTCCACTTTCCACAGTTTCATCGTGCTAGTCTCCACTACTAGGGCCGAGTCAGCCACCATATGTTCGAGTTTTCTCGATTATTTGCTTTTTCCTTCATTATGCTTTGATAACGGGTTACTCGGACGTCACTTACTGATAATAATAATGGACATTCAGGTCCATCAAGAAAGAACTCCCCCATGTTACTACTCAATGTACCTTGTCTTCAGATATGAGAATGAACAACCCATTATCCCTAAGTTAGATGATCTTCATGTATTTAACGTTTTTACAATGCCAAAATTAAACCTCCTCATCCCAAAGCCACCAACCCACCAACAGGCTCTAGGCTGCGTAAATCTCGGAGTCCACGTCTCCACCGACCCTGTTTATCCAGAAGATCGGCAAAGCTCCTCACCCGCATTGACGACTATCAACTCCTCTCCTCTCCAATTCATTTCTTGGACACTAACCATTTTTTGTTTTCTTTTTTTCCTTTCTCTCTTTCTCCATCTTCTAATTCTCTCAACTCCCAAGTTTCTTTCTTCTTTTCCTTTTTCTATCACATTCTCAGCTCTTAAATCCACACTTCTCTATCCAACACCTTATCATCCAATCCCCTGCCATATACTATCCTTCCAGCCGCCACCCGCGGCTGAATTTCCCTGGCTTTAATTTTAGCGGTTGACCCGCCTAGATACATATGAGTGCCTAGAGTAGTTAATAGTCCGCCTGTCCAATATCGAATTTCTTCCCCCCCCCCCCCTCTCCCCACCAGACTCGGTTGGTTCTCTCCCTCATGCTTTTCTGTTCCACAAACACTCTTTCTTTGCAATTGCATCACTCTCGTTGTATTTCTGCCCTCCGACCCCCGTACATTCATTTCTCAGGGATTTCTCTTCTCCATACTTTCGCGTTTGTCTCTCTTTACCTCCTCTTTTTTTTTTTTTTTTTCCTTTTTCTTTTCTTCATTATTCTGCTTAATCCTTCTATTATCCCTCCTCATTTAATTGTAATCTTTTGATCCTCCCATTTGCCCTTTTTTACTTCACCTTCACTTGATAGATATCATTCAGAAATCAACCCTATCCTAACAGTGATATAAACTATCTAGCGTCTTAATTTACTATCCCCTGGCCTGGTGCCACCATGTCCACCCCCATTGAGCATCCAGCCTCAAAAGAGGAAAAGAGAGCTCAAGTCAATGATGGCTCTCTGACCTCGGACGATGATACTTATTGTCGGGACACCCGAAAAGATTCTTACGAGAAGAAAAATTTCCTCGCAGTAGATACATCGACTAGTGATGAGGGGATGCCCCCGCTGCGCTCCCCATCTGCTGAACGAGAGCAGGCCATGCGTTTAGAAGATGACCTAGCCGTGCTTGAAGCCGAGCGGGTTGTATCTCGCTCTACGCATGAGGAGACTGAAAAGGATAATCACTCAGCACACTCTCTCTCCCGTCATCGCTCACGCAGGCCCCAAGACGTTGACGAATTCGACGAGGCCACAAACCCCTTACATGAGAAGGCCGCCATATACAACCCGCCTGACAACCCTACTACTAGTGTCTCGAAGTTCATTAAGAGGCTCCACGAGTCGAGCTTTATCATTCGCTATTTCACTTACATTGCGCCAATCGTCCTTATTCTACTTGTTCCACTTTTAGTGGGCGCCCTGGCTTTCCGAGATGCTAATGTTGGAGGTGTTAGTCTGCTCTGGTTTTCTGTGTGGCTAGAAATTGTTTGGCTCACGCTGTGGGCTGGAAGGGTAGGTTTCACCGAGACCTAGCAGCGTGTCTCATTCTCCTTAATTGTAATACCCACCTTTCACTAACATTTCCTTTCGCTAGATTGTCGCTAAATGTATCCCTGCCCCAGTTGGACTGGTTTCTAGTATTTTTACCAACAACTCAAAGAAATGGCGTGATGTTGCAAAACAGCTGGAGCTCCCCGCAACCCTCTTCTTTTGGTGGCTTGGTGTGGAGATATCCTTCCTACCCACCATGAAAAACCACCATGTTGATGGCAACACGCGCACTCGTAGCTGGGAAAACACCGTCAATAAGATTATCATCTCCATTTTCGTCTGGACGGTCCTAAACCTTATCGAAAAGCTCATCACTCAACTAATTGCGCTGAGCTTCCATCGGCGTACTTACTCTGACCGGATCGAAATTAACAAGTTCCAGATTGGAAGTCTAACAAAATTATACGCATTCTCCCGACTGAAAATCGATGAAAAAGATGAGGTATTCGAGGAACCCCAGGACGGAAACAACAGCAGCGGCACAAAGACGCCTCTTCACTATGCCGGAAAGGCACAGCGGGTAGCACTTGGTGCCTTGCACAAGGTTGGCGACATGGCAGGTGCTGTTGCAGCGGACTTCACTGGCCGTAAAGCTACCAGTAGCAACCACCCCTACCAAGTGGTCTTGACCTTACTGCGAACAACATCTGGCTGCCAGGTCTTAGCCCGTCGCCTGTATCGAACCTTTGTTCGTGACGGGTTTGATACTGTCTTTTCCGGTGATCTTAAAGAAGCATTCGATGACAACGAGGAAGCAGATGCCGCGTTCACTATGTTTGATAAGGACATGAATGGTGATATTTCAATGGAAGAACTCGAGGCAGTTTGTGTTGAAATTGGACGAGAGCGCAAGTCCATTACAGCATCTTTGAAAGATCTCGATTCAGTTGTATCTAGGTTGGGCAACGTTTTCGAGTTCTTTGTGATCGTGATCGCCCTTATCGTCTTCCTCACTTTGATTTCTACTTCCGCTGCCGGCGTCCTTACATCTGCAGGCTCTAGTATTCTTGCTCTTTCTTGGCTATTCTCTGCTACCGCTCAGGAATTCCTTCAGTCGGTTGTTTTCGTTTTCGTTAAGCATCCATTTGATGTCGGCGATCGTGTTACTATATATGGTAACTCTGGTGACTCTGGTATGGGTGACGACTATTATGTCAAACAAATTTCTCTTCTCTATACCGAGTTTAAGAAAATGCAGGGCCATGTCGTTCAGGCCCCAAACAGCTACCTCAACACCTTGTTCGTCCTCAACCAGCGCAGATCCGGTGCCCTTGCTGAGGCTATTCCTATCGTCATAAAATATGGCACGACTCTTGAACAGATTGATGCTCTACGCCAGCGATTATTGGAATTTGTTCGTAGCGAACGTCGTGAATTCCAGACCAACATTCTCACTGAGCTACGTGCGGTTACTGAGAACTTTTCCCTCACTCTCAACGTTGTCTTTTTTTACAAATCGAATTGGCAAAATGAAGGCTTGCGCCTCCAACGCCGCAACAAGTTCATTTGTATGATGATGATCGCTCTGCAGGAGATCGGAATTGAAGGACCACGCATGAACCTCCAGGGTGCTAGTGTCGATATTCCCTTCCATTTCGCTGGCTACCCACCTCCATATCAAGGACATACTCCCCCCACCGAAGGAGATCACCCCCGTGCTACCTCCGCGACTGACGGACACCTACACGAGGATTCAGGTATTAGCAGCTCTGCCCGTCATCCATCCATCCTTCGCAAGGGTATGAATGTAGCTACGGCTCGTGCTCGCGGTGACTCTGCTCTATCTCGGAAACACGTAGACTTCTCTTTGGGCATGCGCGACGTGTCTTCAGAGGACGTTATGGGTGATGTTTTCGAAGCCCGCACCTCCCGGGATCAAAATGTTGTCAGACAATTTAACCGATCAATGGCTGAGCGTCGAATCCAAGAGGAAGTTGAGCGCCAGAGCCTTGAGTCCGATTCTAGGAAAAGAAGCTCAAACATCACAATCCCTAGTACTGGCAACCCTCGCCGTTCCACCGAGTCCCAAGGCGCCCACAGCTTATCTTCGCTCAGCCGTAATAGACTCTTCCGTCACCGAACGCCCCCTGCTCACGGACCAGACGACCTGATGGAACAGGGACGTTACGATCAAGCACCGAGTACTTCTCAGATTCGCACTGTTTCGCCTCCGCCACCTATCGATGAGAAACACGCTGACCAACGTTAAAACTTAATGGTATAATTTGACACCTGAACCAATCAAATATGCAACGCCGTTGAAGATCTCCCAAAGTTCTTTTCTGCTTACTTCCTCTCTCTTTGCACCCCTTTGGGCACTTGCTACTATATTTGTTTCTTGATTTTTATTCAAGCTTGGTCGCATAGCTTCCTTTTCATTTACTATATTCTTACGTGTGTGGTATGGTTTATTGAACATTTTCCTTTCTTTTCTTTTTTTGCCACCCCTTTTTATTACTATACTCATCATCTTGGTATAATGATGAGATATCTCTTTCCCTTCTTTTGTGGCTTTATCTTAGTTTCAACCATGATTCCTGTGATAATTTGGGATTTGTGCGCCTGCCATCAATTTCGCCTCATCCCTTCACTTTTGTTCATTGTGATTTATTAACCCCCCCCAACCAAAACCTTAGTATATACACTATCTCATACCTATAAAATTGGACGGCTATCTACTTATTTTGTCTTATACATACATCATATTGAAATCAAATTGTTATAATATGGTTATTTTTCTGGATTTGGGGCAAGTTGATGCACAGAGCACGTGAAACCAAGGACACGAAATTAGTGCTAGTGACTCCAGTAAAGTTTTTTAGACTTCAAAAAGTATTGCTGCCTTGATATTTTATACTTCATACATACAGTCTTGAAGTGAAGCCAAATAAAACACACAAAAGAGAATTCAGTTCCTTTAAGAGTCGATGGAAAAAGGAGTAGAAATAGATATGAAAGCCCGAGCCGGTCAATCGAAAGGAGTGGAAACTCAAACAACCTGGTTAAGAAGACATCACGCCCAAACACCCGCTCAACCCAAACGAGACATGCAAAGTAATAAAGGAAAAAAGATAAGTATTTTGACAAGGGGGAAGGGGGGATTTGTTTGAGCGTAATTGAACAAGATGATGTGTAGATGCAAGGGGAAAAGAAGGAAAAACAAAATAAATAAAAATAAATAAATTTGCAAGGTGGAGAGAGTACAGAAACATGTGGGAATGCGTAGACCACAGGAGAAAAAAGGATATGTTTCTGGAAGTTAGGCACTTCGCCCTCTGGAAAACATCCTTTATCGAAAAAGACAGCCAAACAACTTATACCTTTATCTTCCAGTTTGACGAGGAGTGTTAGTGTCCTCCAAACTTGGTGATGGAGTGTGGATTGGCCGGGGTGTAGCCTCAGCGTCAGGAACACTGCTAGCCTCGTCGCTCATCTTATTATCACTAATGCTTCTCGACAGCTTTATAGAGGGCGTATTTGGATAAAAGCTTGTCGAGCCCAACTTAGCACTTTCGAGAAACATGACAGGAGGCGTTATTTGTCCCTTTGGCAGGGGTTTACCATTCGATCGGGAGTTAGGTTTGCCAGATATCTCTATAGTGTCGTGAGATGATGGCAGTGAAAGAAGACTTAACACATCTGGTCTTGAGATCGATGGGAGAAATGTTGGCGAATGTTTTGGGCTAAATTCTTCATCAACAGATGGGGCAATAGCCTCCTCTGGAACCTCGAACTCTTCGAATTTCCGCTCTAGGCTTGGACTAAAGAGGGAGTAAGGTTCGCCAGCCTCATCCGAGCCTCCACTCCTAGTTCTGCTAAGAGCTTCCTTCTCCTTCCTAAGAGCTTCTTCGCCAGTGCTAACCACGCTACCTCTACTATTAGTTCTCATCATTTCAATGCCTAGCTTGGAGCCAGGTCGATTGGGTCGATTTCGCGGGCTCTGAGTTCTGGTTTGCATGTTTCCCAGCTCGTCATCTTCATCGTCACCAGACTCTGCGCCTTCATAGCGTCTTCTTTCTAAAGATTCCCTCTTTGCTCGAATCGCTTCACTAGACCGCTGCTTTCGAGGAGTATGCGGCCCAATAGGACTGGAAGCGGTAGGGGGTGCCGAGGCAGCATGAAGCAATTGTGGAAAGGGGATAGTAGTCGAGCTCTTAGAGTTGGTATCCGCAGTCCCCTGCGTGACATTGGCATCTTCAGATATGCCAAGGCCTCCTGGGCCAGGGCTCCATTCGTCAGTATGGCGGCCCACAATGACAGACACATCCTCGGCTTTAATAGAGTCTATATCGCCAAAATGACTGCTGCCAATAGAGTCTTCACGACTAGAACCTTGATAGGAGCTAGATGGTATAGGCGCAAAGCTAGATGATGTAGTAGAGCATGGGCTATGTTCGGCCTGAGCAGGAGTGTTCCGAAGCGTAGAGGGTGGAACAGCCGGTGAGGACTGAGAAGGATTGTAATCCTTCGGTGGAGGCTTCCACTGACAAAACTTACACAAGGCTTCGGTTAGCTTCGTCAGGGTTGGAGGTTTCTCAATAAGGCCATCAAAATGATGCATTTCAGGTAAATCTTTAAGATACGAAGTGACTGCAATGATGGGTGTATGGCGGTTGGCACTGCGTGTTTCCCGAACCATTCGTGCAACGTCTGCTCCATTCACCTGTGGAAGTTTGAACTCCGTCATGATAATATCAAACTGTACCTCGCTGAGTGCATATCGCATTGCCTCGGCACCATTGGCAGCAGTGATGGTGCGACATCGAAGCTTTTCAAATAAACGCTCCATGACGAGTCGAGATATCGGATGGTCTTCGCATATAAGTACATCCAATGGGCGAAAAAAGGGCCCTTCATTGAAATTAATTTGTGAAAGGCGTCTTGAGCTCTGACGACGGCGCTGCACTTTGAGTAAAGCTTTTGTGCGAGGATCCTCGTTATCGGATGAGGAAGGAGAAATATCAAATAATTGACTCCGACGTTTATGATGTCCAGAGGTATATGAATCTTTAGACAGTGAGGAAGATAGATCACCATCTTGAGATCCAATTGTTTGTGACCTTGCTCTTGTTACAGGAGAACCGCCTTGGCGCTGCTGGCCCGTGATCGCTTTGTCTGGAGAGTGTGTGGCAACCCGACTAGTTTTGATTGGAGATGATGCTGTAGAGGAGAATTTCAAGTTCGCTATGCGCCCTTGATCAGCACTAGTAGGCTGAAAAGACCCACTTGACTGGTGGGAATTGGTTGAAGAAGATCCAGAGGTTTTCCTTCGCTCATGATTGTGACCAGTACTAAACTGGACAAGAAGGGGGGATGAAGGTTGTGATGGGCGACTAGGGGACGAGTTTGCCTGGCTCAAGCTTGATGGTGATGAAGGCCGGTTACTTCCCTTTGTTTGCGACATGGTCCGTTGCAAGGACATAGGAAGTGGGCTACCTTCTAAGGATGGTCCTGTTGAGGGTGGATTGGAACCCTGTTGCTGGGGTTGAGGCTGTGGCTGCGGTCCAGAGGTCGTAAATTGCCGTTGCTGAGCCTGCATTGCCTCCTGACGCAACTTTTGAATCACATCTTTATTGGCCTTTTCGAGCATAGGGAGGTTCTTGAAAGAGAAGCTTCCAAAGTCATCTGCCAAGGACGGCTCGCTTAGTCTTCTACTACGTGACTCGCGCACATGGGGTGGAATGTGAAGAGGCATTAAAGGGCGCTTCATCGAATTAACTTGCGAACGAACTTTGAAGAGTGCGTCATGCGGACGGTCCGGGTATGTGCCAGTAGTCATCGGAGGCTGTGGGGAGCTTTCATCCTCGACCTCCTCGGTGAAGGCCTGGAGTGTAGCGCCACGAGCATCGAAATACTCTGTATCTTCCGGATTTTCTAGGTTCGGTACAAATTGGGCTTTGTCTTCCAATAATGTATGCCAGTTAATGTCTGAAAACCAGTGGTGACTTCGAATCTCCGCTCCTCCGTTTGGGAACCTCTCATCAGCGTTGGATCCAATACGCTCACGAGGGTTGATGGTCATCAATTTGTTCATGAGGTCAATCGCTTCCGGAGATGCCAACTCCTCGGCCTCTTCTGGCCAGTTTATCTTGCGGTGTAAAATATTTTCAAATACTTCATCCGGGCTCGCTGCATTAAACGGTGGATAGCCAAACAAGAACTCGAACATTATGCAGCCCAAGGACCACCAATCACTCATTTCATCCTGTCCAACTCCATTGATGGTCTCGGGTGCTAGATAATCCGGAGTCCCGACGAAGCGTCTGTTATGGTCATCGGGATCGAAAAGTGCCATCAATGGTGGCATCATGCTCTGCTGTGGTGGTGTACCAATTGGCACGGAGCTACTCTGCATTGGCTGTAGGGGATGTAGACGAGGCGAGTCGCCCATCTCGCTCTGGCCTTCTTCCTCATGCAAACTACTTGAGGAGGGCACAGGGACAGGTAATGAATTGGGGCTTTCGCCTTCATTAAGGGATAAGGTTCGGAAAATGGCATTTAAATTTTCACTACCACCACTATCACTGCGGTACCCCGATGCCCGGCGAGAAGTCTGCCGACCCAGTCCACTTTGATTCAGACTGAAGTACGAGGGTTGTGGCATACTTCCAGCAACATCTGGTGTAATTAATGGCGTGGAACCTGGTGAGCCGCTACCCTGGAAATCAAATGAGGCCGATCGCGACGATGCTATTGATGTGGCACGAGGAAATGGGCCTTGCTTTAAGAGATCAAGCACTGGCTCATTCATGCTCTTCAGGACGCGCTTCTGACGCCCAACAAGACCCATACGAGACAAACCAAAATCAGTCAGCTTCAGATGGCCTGTCTGGTCAATGAGTAGGTTGTCTGGTTTTAAATCACGATGAACAATTCCTCTCCCGTGGAGATGCTCGACGCCCAGAACTACTTCGGCAATGTACTTTTTCGCCCAATCTTCGGGTAGCCCGCCCAAGATCTTAACGAGGGAAGCACAATCACCACCATTTAGATATTCCATGACCAGATACAGATAGTCCTTGCTGGAGAATGTCCAGTACAGTTTAGCAACGAAATCGCTTTCCCCCTGCCACATCATGATCGCACGCTCAGCTTTGACGTTGGTGACCTGATTCTTGGCAACCATGTCCGCTTTTTTCAAGACTTTTATTGCAAAGTATTCACCGGTCACCTTTTTCTTAGATAAATAGACACTACCAAAGGCCCCTTTACTAATGGGCTTGATAATTTCAAAGTCTTTGATTGACGGCTGTGCTGGTCGTGGTTGGGGCTGGCTTGCAGTGGTCAAATGAGGTGAGACAGGTGGTCTGGCGACATCGGAAGACGTCGCTGATGACTGGCGGCGGTGGTGGCGGTAATGATGAAGCGCTAGCTCACCTACATTCGTTGACGGAGATACGATTGGAGATGGTAAGCTTTCCGCCCCGGTGGAAAGCCGGGGCTTAGGCATACGCAGCGGGGAATGAGGGCCGGGGGCTCTAGCTGGGGAGTGTTGCCGTCGAGGAGAGCTGGAGAGACCTGGAAGCACTAAGCTTCTGCGTTTACGCTCCATACTTCGATCGGATGCCGGCGAATCAGTTCGTATTGTTCCAGGGAGGGTGGATGAGAGTACGCTGCTATCACTATATTCGCCAGCATCAATATCTGCTAATACAAGGCCACGTCGAGAAGGCTGGGAAGTTCCTAAAAGCCCTGCAGCGCTCTTGTGTGAGCGAGGTGTTGGACATTCCATAGGGCTGCTCGATCCAGTCGATACAGCGGTCGATGAAGATTTCCCATCAGACTGAGCTGACTGGAAACGGTCCGGGGAATTTCGCATGGACATTGTCAAAGCGGACACATGTTGTGGTGGGACAAGGCACTGATTGTCATCCGAGGACGGGACTTGCACATTGGTAATGGTGCTGGGGACAGGTGGGTCTTCCTCTGATATATCGTCCTCGGAGGAGCTGGAGTCACTCAACTGGCCGGCTGCAATGCGTTCAGCCTTACTAAGAGCTGCAGAAATGCATTCTTCCACTAGTACGGTATACTCAATACGGATCCTTTCCGCATATTCCACGATTTTGCGGTGACGAACAACAGCGTCCACTTTCGCCTTCGCCACTTGCTCCGTGTCTGTACATAGTGCTGCCAGCCCTTGCTCTTGCTCCAAAGTATTAGAGCTGGGTGACTGCCACTGGAGAACCTGTGAAATGCGAGACTCAGACTGTGGTGACATGGTCCGGAAATCATCACCATTATCCCCACGAGATTCCCTTATCATTGGCATGTTAATCTCTAAAGCAGTATCACAGAGATCGAGAATCAACTCGACAACTCGGCTGAGTGGCCGTCGTACAGCAAACGATCGGGCACGGGAATGACCAATGCCAGACGTTGACTGGTCTCTGGACCTCGGAGGTGTACCCGGAGCCGAGCTAGAGTTCGACACCGAACCCGATGAATTCAGCGAGGCGGTAGGGGAAGGCCCGATAGGAAGTCCCTTATATTCCGGCTGGGACAATGCCGGTGAACTGCCATCGCGGAAAGCTGGAGGTCTGTCTTGCACTGCCTCCAACGCATCTAAAACCTTAACAATCGCGTGACGATGCTCGTTGAGGTTATCTTGAGCAATTTGGACATCCATCTCAGCTTGATGCTCTTGAAGACAAAGATCTGAATGTTTTTCAAACCACCAAGGTGTAATCTCACGCTCACAAATACGGCACAATACCGGGCTAGGAGCAGGATGCTTTGATGGGTCTGGTTCATTGGCAGCAGCCTCTGCTAATGCAGTCAAGTAGTTCGCTAAGACCTCAGCCCCTACGCCTAAAGATTCTACTAACAAAGGTGGGAGATCAATGGTAACTTCTCGAGGTTCAGTAAATGGTCGCAACATCCACATAGCCTATAATTTCAAGCAAGTTAGTGTCACGTTCAGAACATTTGGAGAAAGCTTAAAAGGCCCGGCAGAGGGAAGCTTTCGTGGAAGAAAGACGTACGTGACCAGCTCCATCCGCCGTACGGTCAAAAACCATTATGCCTTGCCCCTCTAAATTGAGAATGCCCCGATCATGCTCCTCTATTGTGTCCAACGGCTCATCTATACCTCCAGTCCCTTCACTATCTATGAGCCTTTGCTTTGTAGGTCGCGGTTCTGGGGCATATTTCAAAACCGAGTTGGGGCCCATCTCCACTGCTACGCGGATAAAACGGCTGCGAGAGTCGTCCTCCTTCAAGGCTTCTATCGCATCTTGAAACGCATGGGTATTGTCCACAAGAAATTCTGAAATATTCCGACCCTCGATTGATTCTGGATTCGTTCCTATGACCTGCTTCCATGAAGGACTAACCCATTTGATGCGACCTTCGAGGTCCAAATCGATAATAACATTCAAGGTTTGCTCAGCTGCCTCCTTCAATTCTTGCCGTTCCTCCTGCATATCATCATCGCTCAAGGTACGAATTGTGGGGGTGTATTTCGGATCGATAGTTCGGGCCTCCTGCCTCAAGGCAGTTACGGCCGGAGGGGCAAGGAACTGAACATTTCCGGTGTCATCGCCCGCCATGCTGGCGAGGCAATACCGCCAAAATGAGGAACAAGTCCCTTATCGGGAACGATTGAAGGGTGAAGACGAGAGAATGTCTGACGAAACCGTAGTGGCCGGTGAAAAATAGTGAGCAGGACCGTCTGCCGGGCAGAGCGGGTGCCCTTGGTTGGAGGTTATGGATTCATTCGCAGCATCAACGGGCCATGGCTAGATCGCGGGGATGTGAGGGAAGAGTAAAACAACCCTGCCGCAAAGGGAAACCCAGCCGGTTTTATGGCCCTCGTAGTATGAAAGAAAGTGGGTTGGGAGACGTGCCCTCTAAATCAAGAGAAAAAAAAAAAAAAAAAAGAAAGGGAAAAAACAAAAAAAAGAGAGAGAGAGCGTGATCACGTAAGAAGTTGGAAATGAAACAGATAGAGAGAGAGAAAGCGGCTATGCGGGGGGATAGCGCGACGGCCAACGCGAAGCCAGTATGATCGACAGAGTCAACCCTCTAGCGAGGTTGAAATTGAGGAACTAAAAGCACCTACAACGAAGGGTTGTCACTGCAAGATGGGAAGGTAGAGTCCATGGGTCTTTGGAAGATATACAACAAGGCAGAGAAGGATGCAAAGGAAATAAAAGAGCAGTGGTGGTGCAAGAGAGTGTGTAAAGTGCAGCGTACAGTCCTTTGATACAGAGAGGCGTACTAATTTGTACTAGTGCGGAAAGGATGATGGCTACAATGTACCTCTGCTACAGCACAATCCAGGTATGGTAATGTAATGTATTGTCAGGCCGAGAAGCGGAAAAACGGCCAACGCTCCAAGTGGATCACGTGGGTCGTCTGGTGCTTCTGACGGTCGGAACTATTATTTTTAGTCTCTCTATTCAGTGTAATTGTTTTTATGAATTTCTTTTGAAAAATAATAATAATAATAATAATAATAATAATTAATGTCTGAGCTTCTATGCACTATAAAGAGAAGGGTGTAATAGTAAGTAAAAGAGAGAAAGAGATGGGGGGGGGGAAATAAATAATAAGAATAATAATAATGATAATAATAATAGGTAATCCAAAATCAGAGAGAGAGAACCTGGTCAGTTACAGTACCTGCTTAGAGAATGTTGCTGAAATATCATGATTTGTTATGCTTCAGTCTCCACTATTGAGTCAATTCACTTTTATTACCACCACGCCACTACCTACTCAAGGAATGATGGACATCTTCCAGGTTCCATTCCTAACTCTGGTTGTTATTGTTGTTATTATTATTATTATTATTTCGTCCATTTTACCTTTTCATTCATTATTTATTTTAGTTTAGTTTATCCGATCCAACAATACTCAAGGATGAGGGAACCAACCTAAGTCAGATAAGTGGTTACAGATACAACAAACGAGATCTCTCCCCCTGTCAAACTTCCACGGCCCTAGCTTGACACGACAACGTTCTCAATTATCTTTCCTGACTCAGAAGTGACCCTACTTGCAAGTAAGGATTGATATTATTCGTTTATGACCCAATCCTTGACATCCATAGAACGAGAAGCTCATCTTAACACGGCTCGTTCCTCGGGACACGAGTATTTATTATGATTACGATCATGGATTATCAACACACATATCCATGCCAAAACAGATCTTCCCCCACCCTTTAGAGAGGTGAATTCCTTTTTGATTTCCTACATTACTGGGTAGGTAGGTAGATACCTACTACCTAAGCCCCCGGACCTCAAAAGGATTATTCCGAACCACACCACGTAGCCAGTCAGGCAGCGCCACTTTTGAGTCTGTCTTAAATAACGGTCGGTCACTTCAATTCATTATTTTACAGTTCATTAGCATCCGATCTAATTCTTGGTCATCACTTGATATTGCTGTCTGTTGACCTTATTAGATGTGCTTCCTCTAATCCTTTTATTAATATCGTATTTATTTAATTATTTTTCCTTCTTCATTAGTGCCTCCTTCAACTCCCGGCGTCCTATATGTCCCCTTCATATTGCATGGGTACATGCATGGTACTGCATTGTTTCTTCCGTTAGAGCCCTGTCCTCCCCCCAAAGGACACCACCATTCAAGGGCCCAGGTCTAAGAGTAAGAGTATCAGGCGCACGCTCTTTCCCATGGGATGACTATTGTTAAACCAGTGGGCGGCCTGTTCACCTGACTTGCTGCTATGTCATCATCGAGCGGATGCACCGTAGTTTGTGTTTGCAGATTGGGGAGGTCGGTATACTTCATCCCCGATCCAAGGATGCTCACCTAGCCTAGCCGAGACGATTATTATAGGTCAATGACCTTATCTTGCGGGCTACTCAGTGTCCCTACGTCCGTATGCAGATGGTAATACCCATAACCCCAGTAACTCTGGTCCATAATCTTATATGCCTATTAATTATAGAGAGCCGCCATCCCTATTCGACAGATAATGCAAGCCACTAATGGACCAGATCCGACAACGGAGTATAATCCGATCCCACGTTGGTATTCAAATTATAGGTATTAGTCGCTTATGATGTGAAATTTCCGTCTTATTACTGTTGTCCACATCACCATTGTAAGTCTAATCGGGCTCCATGAACACTTCTTTTGAGGAAGCAATGCCATTGAGCGAAAGAGCAAGAAGAACAAAGTATCCCCCACATGCTAGGGGATGAGTAGTCGGGACTGAGCTGAGGTTGATATTCGCAGATCGGTAGTTTGTAGTTAAGGCATATATATGTACATATAATACTACCCAGCCCAGCCCATTCCAGCCCTGAGAATACCCTATCTAGATCCACCCACGGTACTTTTGCACATCTTCCATCAAGACTACTAGGCAGTTAATATAATAATAGCACTAATGATAACACTCTAACTTATCGAAGCAATCACATCAATAAGAGTGCGACTAAGGGAGGACGTGGACCAAGTGTCGTTGAACTGCGGGGTAGAAAAAGGTGGGGAGGAGATCGACCGCAAACGACCTTTTTTTTCTTGCCTCCTTGCTCTTGAAGAAAACGGTAGGTCCAAGAATACCTACTTACCCACCACCACCTGTCCAGATTACGTACGGCCTTTAGAATTTTGTCTTGATTTCCGAGAGCGAGAATCATTGAGAGTATCAATTATTTATTTATTCATTTATTTGTTATTTATTTTTGTTTAACTTTCTTTCACTTCCTCACTTTCCGTGAAAGAAAAATGATAAAGTAAATAAAAACGAACAGACAAAAAGGAATTTGAAGTCAAGGGTGGGTCACACTCCGCGCATTGATTGGTCTGATCCACATCCGATCATCCAATATTGAAAGCAGGAAAAATGCCGGGGCCTCCTCTGTCATTATTAAGTTACCTTTCACTCTTGTCTTGATTTTTCTTTTTTTTTTTTTTTTTTCACTTTCCTTTTCTTTAATTATTATTAACCTTTCTCGCTTTTCATCGGCTATTCCACTCTCCCCTCTTCTAGGTAGGTGCTCTTAGCAAAAAAATAAAATATGTCCCGTGTAATCCGACGGGATGGATTCGCTCGTTAAACTTACCCACCGACATCACAGCCCATCAATCATCTCTTGTACAACCCATCCACACCAGAGTTAATCATTACTCCAAAAGAAAAAGCGAGAATAAGAAGGTGGGGAGAGGGCGGGGAGAGGGGGCAAGGGCAAGGGCTAGTTTACGAGAAAGACATTGTTCGTCATGCTTCGATTGCGGAGAAGACTCGACTCCCTACCCTACGTAGGCAGGTCGATAGATAGTATATACAGAATGGAGACTAGTTCACTGATGTTCCTGAACTTCCTGACTCCTACATATGTAATCCTTGATGCAGATTTTCTGGAGTGAGATCATCTGACCGGTTGGCGGAAGTGCAGGAGAGACTGAGACTGAGGGAAAAAAAAGAAAAAAAAAAAAAAAAAGGGTAAAAGTCAAAAAAGAATGACAGCACTTAATACAAACAGGTCAGGCGATAGGCTCGTCTCATTCTATCCTCCTCACCATGGAATGAAGCTACGCCCCGATCCCTCACAACGACACTGAGTATGTGTACTACCTACCCTGTTTACCTCCATACTCTAGATGGTCCCTCCCCTACCTACCTAAATAGTTTATATCATGGAACTGTTTTCCTGTGTTTCTAGCCTGGTTACCCGATTCGGGTGCCGCCGCTTTATTCAAGGCCACACCTGGCGCCCTCCATGCCATCCACTCCTTGATCACTACGCACACGCATCGACTGCTCTGTAGGCTCGTAGATTACCCTGAGCCCTCGGGGAGTAATCCCGAACGGACTCCTGCTTGCCCACGATCATTGTTCACGTGACTGTCACAGAGCTATTAACCATGATAGACTAAGATATTTTGATTCATATTTAGATTTCAGTAATAAGCTATTACTTTCCTAATGGTTTTATAAGGGTAAAAGCCAATAAATTTTCCCTGCTTATTTGCATGCTATGTGCAGTTGAGCATGTTTTAAGCACTTCTACTAGTAGTAGTCATGGGCTAAGACGCACCAAAAGCTGCTGGGGCATGTGAATACAACCCGTTTGTTATAGGGGTATTCTCGCTCTTTAATCCCTCCTACGCGTATCTTATAGAAGCCTATCCATTTACTACACTCAACCGGAGTATGCATTGCTTCCCGGGCCTGCAGTTTCCCTTGAGTGGGCTCTCCATTGCGATTTCAGCATCAAAATTAATTTCAGTACTACTTGCGGTGTCGTAGATGATTCCTAAAATGACTAATATGCCTACTACCTACTTACTCTAACAGCCTCGAACCAACTGAACTCTAGACATAACGAGCTATTTGTCTATAAGAATCTTTTGTAGCTGTCTAAATGAAAATTTAATGGCTTTCAGTCATATGGGTAACCATTATAACATCAGGTAAAGTACCAGGCTGACTGACCAAGATGTGATGTCCCACATGACTCTGAGGTCTGGGCCTTGACATCTCTTCCTCTTTCGTTAGCCAGTCAACCTCTTGACGCATCGAGAAGGCACACTGTAGCTAGCATACCTAGAGACTGTAGTTGGTATATATTTTAGGACGACCCCTTCTATAGTCAAGCCATCACGCTCTCTGGCGTCTTTCAGCGCCTCGTTTTCACCCTTCCCTTTAAAGAAGAGAGATGCTACAGTCACTAACTAGAATATTAATCATGTCGATTGCTAGGTAGCTAGATAGCCTTTATAATAATAATATACAGGGTTGGAAAGAAGAGAATTTGCTAAGATGCCTGGATGCCTGCCTTGTAATGCGCGTGACCTCGCCTAAGTAGTTGATAGAGTAGTTCAATTGTGTTGGGGGTTTCACACCAACTAGATAGAGTTAGGAATTAGCATAACAACTCCATATATAGCTGACATGCCTGTTAGCAGAATTAAATAACTATACATCAATTCTAACTGTCGGTTCTGAGTATTATCATGTTTGTTCTTACCATGGTGTTAATTCCAACCATTAATTCGGTTCCACCCAACACATCAGGTTATCTGTAAAGTGATAACTTGATCTTTAGATTACCAGAGATATCCCCGCAAAAAGATCATCTTCCCCGGAAAAGTTGTGTGGTATTAGCCTGGCCGGTGTGGATGTAGCACCTCCCTTAAAGAAGAAACGCAAGTGCTGTGCCTAGAGGATGGATGGATGATCAATGAACCTTAAACCTAACTAGTTGAGATAGCTCATCAGTCTCGAGGCGCCTGCAAAGATGGAAATGATACTAATGGCGGCATGGCTGCACATCCTCTGATCAGTGGAAGGTGTTTTTATTGGCGTGAGGTCTACGACTGTGGGCGCTCCCAGCTAGGTACATTTCAACAATGCCACACCAGACTGCACACCAACTCCTAGTGTGATAAACTGGGTCGCCAGCAGCCGCGTTCTGTGGGCTGTTATTGCCCAGAACACCTCGTTTCGGCGCGTGTTACAAGCATATATGTCAGTCGGGGTGGGTCCTGGTGGCGAATCGATCCTAACAACAACAACAACAACAACAATGGCGGCGACGAGGAGATGAGGAAGTGGAAGGGGAAGAAGATGGGGAGGTGGACGGTGATGGGCCACACGAAGTCTGGACCTGTGATCAACTATGATCACCTATTATTAATAGATCATGGAGCCAGGGAAAAAAAAGGAATGATATGAATGGGTTTGTTAGGGCTAGCTATCAAGCAAGACTCCCAGCAAATCTGTATAGATAGACAGCTAGACAATTAATGTACAGCTTTTAATATACTGTATCGATACATTGACTTCATCTGGGCTTCAAACATAAAAATCGGTACCTGTTTTGATACGGTAAGCCCTGGTTGTATCATGGACGTCTGGCTTGATTAAAGTTGAGTTCGTTATTCCTTGTATAAGTCTAAATGTTCTGTCTGGGAACGTAGTTATTTCGTCATTACTAGGAAGATAGCAGATGATGAGAGCATACCTATGTATTTAACACCCATGTTTATTATTAAGCTTGCTCATTGAGACCTCCGTAGGTGGCCTAAGTTTATCTGTCTAAAAATCCTCTGTCCTCTTTTCCTCCAGAGATGGCGTCGGGTACAGCATACCGGTGCAAAAATCTGCACCTCGATGTGCTTTACTGCTTTCCAAACCAAATCAAGTCCAAGTGGACCGGGAAACTATACAAAACTCCACCAAGAAAGGCATCGAAGACCCGTCTAAGATCCATATCGCTGGTTGCTCGGCTTCCACTTGAAATTCTTCACTTGATATTGCTCAACCTAGACCTAGCAAGCATAGAGATGCTGCGTTGCGTCGACACCAAATCAAGGCACTTAGTAGAGTCACTCCCTGCCTACTACTTGTTGAGGAAGCATGCCCCAAACGCGCTGAGTCTCATGGATGCTACGAGATGCTCTTCGTATATCCCAATCCAGTGGCTATTCACAGAGTTCTGCCATCCCTGGTGCCGGACATGCGGCGAATTCGGCCCCTTCCTTTACCTGCCAGCAGTCCGTCGGTCATGCTATAAGTGCAATTATCTCCGACCCGAGTATCTAATAGAACCAGTGACTGATGTTTGCTTGCGCTTTGGGCTGACCCCGAAGAACCTCAAATCACTTCCAATCATTCACAATGTCTTACCATCCGAAGAAGGTTTAGTTGACGTTACCCAAGCAAAATCGTTGAGTAAACAGCTCCATCGGAGTTGCAAGGCGATGAGGCAGATATACCAACGCCAGGCTCGAAGGTGGGAAAGAGAAAAGCAACAAGAAAATTCCGCCCGATGCCCTCGACTCCGATCTATTTCTACCGCGCTCAGCGATGACGGGGGGACAGGCTTGTGGAGAATGCAGGCGACAGTTACATTTCCGTACTGGGATCGCCATACCCAGACATTGGAGCCGGGTACCTTCTGCCGAGCCTGCACCTATCACTGGGAGGAGGTAATGGGGAAGGACTGGAGATGCCTAAAAACCATGTGGGAGGCCTATTACCGGGCATTTCTGGAGGCCGAATTACCCGAACATTTTCTACATTGTGCAGCCGTGAAGGCAAACTATAATTTTCGAGAAAGGCACATAAAAAAGGAACTTCGGAGAGAAGGAACCGACTTTGTAGTAGCACCACCGAAGAAGAAGATCATTGCTGGATGAACATTTATAGTAGTCGTAGGACTTGTTGGGAAGTGAGGATGGCTTTCTAGGTACGGTGCCTAGGTATGTAGGTAGATTGCAGCTTTTCATCCGCATGGATTAAACATTCGGTGTCGTTGACAAGTGGAAAATGTGTTTCCATAAAACTTAATCTGAAGACTGTGTCAAATCCCACGATATGATTGATATATGATAACAGAGAATATCCATACCTATCAAGCCGAAGTAAAATCAGTACCTACCAAGCCATAAGGGGCATATTTGTATTGTAATAATAGATATTAGCTAAATATGCTGATGATACGAGACCCCTTCTGCTTCCTGGAAATTGTAAACTATGACAAGCTTATAAAATAGGATATCTATAGTTAACCTAAAAGCAAATTCTTAAAAAAAAAATTATTAGCTCACTCTGTCATGGTTTGTTGCTTCCGGAGACCTACCTACCTACTTCTGTATGGAACAAAATAAGCTTAAGCCATGTTTACTTGAGTACCTACCCGGGTATAATGTTTGATATTGTACTATCTTTACACAGCTATATATGAACATTTTGACACTGGAGAAAAGCCTCATTGATCCTATATATTATTCGTTGCATTAAGAGATTGCTTTATTAATACAGTACAGTTTCTATCTTGGCCTTACAGAAATAACCATCTTATGGAATAAAGAGGTCTAGGCCTTCTCATCTGGAAAAGTCTATTGGTACTACCGTATTTTCATCGTGGTATAGGTATGGGGTGTTTTCTAAGTCAGTGTCTACCTAAAACTAGGTAGGTATCCATATTTACATGGGGGGCCAGTAAATATATCAATTGGTATCCACAGAATTAAACACGGTTCAAATGGGAACGAATTAAATATAATATAATACAATGAACGCCAGACGATTCTCCAATCACAGACCCTTCTTTTCACCCTCTAGTCGCTTCCGTTCAATCACGTAACCAACAGCGCGGGCAAGACCCTCGTCAACTGGCACAATGGGTTCGTACCCGAGTCGCTGCTTAGCCTTCTCCGACGAATAGTATCGCGTCATGCAAGAATAACGGACCATTCGGCGAGTCAATCGTGGGGTTTTGCCGAAAAGACCCAGGACTGTTTCTGCGATTCCACCAACGGGGCCCAGAATAGCCTCGGGAAGCTGCCAAACTTGATGTGGCTCGATAACCTTGTCAGTCAGAGCCCAAGCGGCGCGTGTCATATCCCAGAAATAGACAGGTGAATCATTGGTGATGTTGAAAGCTTCCCCGTCAACCTTCTCGTGGTCCAAGGGGCCCCCCTGACCAGACTCGTAACGGCTCTGAGTAGCGAGCAAGCGATAGGCCGCTAGCACGTGGCCATAAGCCACGTTTCCGGCGTATGTAAAGTCAAAAAGATTGGTGTTATCGCCCAATTGCATCCGGAGCACGTTCGGTGACGCATTGGCTGCATGCTCCAAAATCTTGTAAGTGAAAGTGGTATCCTTCTCGCCATAGATACCGGCTGGGCGAATCGCACAGGTCAGCATCGAGGAAGGAGAAGTGCGGTTATAGTTCAGGACAGATTCTTCTGCGTCCGCCTAGATAATCCACCACCGTTGGTCAGCAGTTGGTTCAAATCAACTAACGCAAAACTTTAACACAGCACCACATACCTTAGTCTCAGAATAGTATTCCAGCTGTAGTTTCCCCCTGATCAACGGCCATTCCTCATTCACGTTGATGAGATCACTTTGGGTATCGTGCACCACAGAGCTTGAGCTGGTGTACACAAATGCTTTGCACCTGCCGCCCCATTCTCCATGAGCACCGCCGGCAACTTCAAGTAAAGTCTTCGTTCCTTCGACATTGACCTTGTACAACAAAGGCTTGTTTCCTTCCAGGACATTTGGGGTTGCAGTGTGAATAACTATATCTGGCTTAACCTTGCTAAACACCGAGAGCATGGACTCTACCGACGTGATGTCACCCTCATGGTATTCAGCACCGGGCAATTGGTTGTTGGAGATTCGGAGATCAACTACCGCAACTTTGGCGACAATTTTGGGGTATCTGCTAGATAGACGGGGGTAATCGAATCGGCTATCTCCTTGTGGCTTTGGGAGAGCAACGGTGGGGTCGGATTCGGAGGGGAAATTGAGCAATTGATCCACAATGTGCCAGCCCAAAAACCCGCAGCCTCCGACAACTAGGACCGTTCCCAGCTCGATAGTGGGTTGTTTTGTAGACATGGCAGCGATTAAGTGATCTGGTTTGTCGCCGTGAAAGACGTGGGGGAAGGAAGGAGGAGGAAAAGGGGGGAAGGAAAGGCGGTGCGCAAATAAGGGAGTGTACTAAGATCTGGCTACTTTGCGGGAGGCGATACTCTCGAGCCCACTGGAGTGTGATAGAAAAGAATATTCATAGGTAGGCTCGACCTCTGGCTATCTGGGGGATAAAGCTCCTCAGTGGGCCTTTTTGGCTCCAGTGTCCACATGTGATTGGACAGATAATCCACCTGCTGCTTCTATTAGTCATCGGTGTATAATTGCTGGCATAATTGGCCATGGTCCTTCTGAGGAAACTATACCAACGTTCGTTCCACTTACGCACCACGGCCACATAATTAAGTATATCCATGATATCTTAATAACGGTTTCATTGTTTCTCTTTAGCTCCACATGGAGCATGACTTCTAAGATGGCCAATAAGTCTCTACTACATATGGTGAAAAGTGATGGGACGGGGAAGTTTCAGATTAAAAAGGCTAGAGGCCTCAATAAGTCCATTTGTCTGGTACTCCATTTTGGGTGCTTGTGGTGTTAGCCTTTTAGGTGCTTTGCATGTCTAAATATCTCCTAGCAGGAATTTAGTACCCTAGTGAAGGTAGTGAGTCCCAACTTCACTGCCCTCAAAAACAAATAATATTTTATATATTGAACAAACCTAGGGCTCGGTCATATCCCAAATATAAGAGTTCCATATTCAGCATCTTTCCATGCCATCCCATCTAAGGTTTCATCATTCATTCATTTGAGAGATAATGGTAACGATAATTGCCAAGACAGTGCATATTTCATACCCTAAGTCGATTTTTTTTTATTTTTTTTTCAACGCTTCCGATACAAACAAGGACCTTCGTCAAACTCGAGGCTATTGGGAGTGATTATTGACTGGACCTGCAATACCTAGGTAGGTAATTACGCCTTGAACCACCTACCGTATCTGCAAGTTTTCACCAATTAATCTTCTCTTTTCCTCTAATCACAAACGAGTAACTGGACTACCAAATCCCAAAGATGATAGTTCTACAGTTCAAACGATCTAGTCAATCAAAATAGATGGCGCTTTGCCGACAAACTTGAGCCCACAGTGAGGAATAGATACACAAAACACGCTCACCTGGTCCGGATAATGGCAATAAACAGTATGTTAGTTTCACAAGGTGTAGCGATATGGTAGTATAGCGTTGCTATTGAGGGGGGCCAAGATAGATGCTAGTACAACCAGATAATACATGCTTAGGCTAGGCTGCCATGCGTCTTCTTGCCTTTTTTGGTTTTCCCCCCTCCCAAGGGCGCCCCTAGGTACCTTACCTTCATGTTGTAGCCGGAACTGTAACTCATAAATTCAAGGCCGTTCACAGAATGCTGTCTAGATACGTTCTCCTTTCAAGTCTACTAGTGTAATTGCGATTAACTGTTATAAAGTAAAAGCTATCGTTACTCATGATAGATAGCTAGAGATTACCAATGGCAAAGAAAAATATGGTGATAAAACCAAAAGAGAAAAAAAAAATAAAAATAAAAATAAACAGAGATAGAGAGTGAGAGAGAATTGGAAATTACTCATGTTCAACCACCGGAAAACGCCAGTTTTATGAAAGATGTGCCTGTCATGGCAAACCAGGGAATGTCAAATTATCGGAGACAATAAAAAACGTCTTGGGGCATCAATAATAATGATTATTCATGCATAAGCATCTCTATATAAAGGTGAAGTTATAATATATAAGCTTTGGCCTATTTCAGAGCAAAGTTGAAAGCAAACTTACTCGGCAGTTTTCTCAACCTCTCGTCGCAGGGTACGCTTGTACTTTTTTCGCTCCTCCGGAGTGCCCCAGAACAGCTTTGATGCCTCGGGGTTCACAATACTTCGTGGGTCATATGGGGGGCTCTCCTCTTCCAAAATGGCGACGATTGCATCGATATGATGACGCATCTCATCTGTTCTAGTGGGGAAATAGCAAAGCACTCCTTCTTTTGACACCCGGATATGAGACAAGGGAGTTTCCATGAATACCCGAGGCTGTTCATCTGGGAATCGAGTGCTAAGATGGATTTTGATCTTGAAAATCCCACCTTCGAGAGGAGTCATTGGTCGACCAAAATATGTCAATCGCCATAAGAACGGGTTCCCGTCCACAAGACTCAAATCAATAGTATAGTTTTTGTGATACCTAAGATCTTCAACAATCTGCTCACGCTGGCGCTGCAAGTTTACAGCAATTCCAAGTTCTTGCTTTTGAGCCTCTAACCCTTCACATTGCCAGCTTTCAGTCTCCTTCATGATGGCATGTTTGATGTGTGTAAGCCGTTGCTTTAATTCCGGGTAATCAAAATGTCCATCCATGCTATTGCCACTTGATTCGAAGGGCATCGTCTCAAACCTTTTCTTACGGGTAGTGGCTACCAGACCGCTCTCCACGATCTGCATATAGGACTCGACATACCACAGGAAACGTCGTTTTCGGAGATCTGCAAATGCGTTTTCCTGTTCAAAATTCTCGTCTTCAGACCACTGGTCATCATCCTCGTGTGTTTTTGCTTCTCCGTTAGGCATGATATTCAGGCTCTCCTCGAGTGGCTCAATGACTGCAAGTCGAAGGCTTTCATGGCGGATCTTATATAAGAGTACACCATGCATCAGCTTGATCCTCTAAGCTCTCTTCTGTTTGAAGGATAGCCATTTACCTTCGCTACGTAGGACATCATGTTGGCTTTGTCTGAGTCGGAGCTTGCGGTCTCATACCCCGGCTCGTTTTCGTACGGATTAGAGGACATTAGGCTCTGGATTGAGATTAGGATAGATTCCAGTCCCTGAGCTGATGACCACTGCTCTCCACGTTCGCCTCTCCAGGTGCTATATTATTCTATTAGCTACATCGATATATAAAGAAACTTCGGAACTTCACCCGAGAATTGACCTTGAATTTTCCCGGACTTGTAAGCATCCCAACACCAAACTAGAATAAACTGTTATAAGAAATAACTTACAAGCAAACTTTGCCATTGGCGTAGATATTGGGATTGAAGCGGCACCGGCCCTTATTGGTTGTTGTAGCATGCACGTTAGGAGGGCTTCCAGGATAGTCTATCAGAGTTAGGGAGTTGTATTGCATCGCGCAATAGTTCTGAAGGAAAAAAAAAAAAAAAACATCGTTACCCTTTCCAAATTTAATTGAGAACTAGGCCACTTAGCGTCAATACTTGCTCCATAAAATGCAGCGTCTCTAGGGAAGAGAAAGGCAACCTACCTGGAAGAACGCAAACTGATAAGGAGTTTCTGGGGGTCCCATGATAAGAGCATCAATCTTTCGAATGTCGGATTCATCATACTTGACCGCAATCGCTATTTCACGAGTACGAGTCAACATAAGCTATAGTTTTTCATCACAGCTGTATTGTTGAACCAGGTGTGTTTATAGACTTTATGCCTTTCTGTCAACACAAGTCACCTACAGATTTCTTTGCTCTCTTGGAACTGCTTGATTTCCTAGATACCCCACGCAAGAAAAATAGCCGTTAGTGAGCATTAAATGATCCTTTATTAAATAGTTCAGGGATAAATATACCCTTGCAATGCGAAGAAGTGCCTGGTCAGACATGGTGAAATAAAGCTTGTATGATCTAATGTCGGGAAGAAGTAAGATAAAATGATCTTGTCGAATAATGGTTTATTATGGCGATAAATATTTAATTCAAAAAGTCTGATTGATGTGATGGGTTTAAAAGTTAGTGGCGTTGCTCAAACGTTGAGAGATAGCGCAGGGATCATAACAGAGCCGCTCTAAATCAGCCTGACGGAGGTCAGTTGCTTATATATGAAATTATCTTTAGGTTGTCAAAAAAATGTCAGTGAAGGCTGCAGCTGAGTTGCAAACAAATACAATACAGAACCGGGTCAAATTACCTCCTAATAATAGGTGGGATACATGAATACAAAGAAACGAGTGGTTTCCACAAGGAGAACATTTTCTGTTCCCCCGCTCTTGTAACCTTGTATTCTTCGACACTTTACAAAGAGTATAACGAGTCTATAGTACCTAGGGAGCTCTTTCTTTTTAGAATATTATGCTCTCATACTATGTTACACATTAAGAAAGAAAGTCAAAACTTATATATTTATTGTCATAAAATAAATAAATCAGGTCTAAAACAGGGGGGCGGGGAAGGCAGAGAAAGGAATAATTAATATGGTTGCAGTAATGCTGTACTCTATTATAGGTTGCTGATGCCTGAAGTATCTACTCCGTACTAGGCAGATGTCTAAACGAAATCTAATTAGACTCACACTCAAAGGGTCGGACTAATAATGAGACGAAGGTAAGATATCTACATACATACTGGTAAAAATATAGAGAAACAAGGCTGATTGTATGGAAAGAATTCCCGATACGAACAGCAGACTTCTTTTTCTTTCTTTTTCTTTTCTTTTTTTTTTTTTTTGAACGTAATCAGTAATTTTTGGAACATTTTCAAAGTCTCAGTAAAAATTAATATTATTTGCAACACAAAGAGATGCAGTTCAAATTCATGTCCTGGCGTCAAGTCTTCATGAACCACTACTAATCCAAATGCTTTTATAAGCAGTATTAGTGAGAGGCACATATGGACCTCAGTTTCCTTATGCAAATTCTTATAGCTGTAGTTACAATAGACTTAGTTATCTAGTTACCTTCTTGCCTAGTTGCTAAACTATTTTTTTTTTTTTTGACTGAGGTACGTAGTGAACCACTTTATACCTAGTTAGGTAAGAAGGCAGATACCTATTTACTTTACCTCATTATAGATCTGAAATAATTAGGCTTGCATGTCTTTGCTAGAAGATGTTAATAAATATCTATATCGCCGTTTTTTTGTCTTGTTCAGTGTCTTTTAAGAGCTATCATTATTAAATAACAGAAAGGAGGGAAAGTTTCCTTCACATAGAAAACTTAAAAAAGAAAATTTAAGTCTATGATGTTTTCGTCCATTGCATACAATAATGTTTTGTTCAGAATAAGAGACAACTTTTTTTATATTTAACTTTTGGTTTTAAGCCACTAAATTTTCCCCTATCAAGACAATTGGGAAAAAGCAAGCATGCTGGATCTCAAGACTCAAGCGAAAGCTCGTAGGCTGCTCATGATTTAAAACCAATGCAAGGGCGTTTCTTCTCAGTATATCTTGTTCAAATTTCCTGTTTCATTCTGTTGATGGGGAGGGTTAGTTATGTGAGTAGTAACAGGAGAGGAATTCCAAGCAGTGTTTCTATCAATAGTGTTAAGATGGAAGTCATCTATCCTTAAGGATACGTTTAATTAACATCTTTAAATATATTTTTTCAAATCCACAGCTAATCAGCATACTTTACAATGCAGGTTTAAGACAGCCTTTTATATAAGCACTATGCGCATGCAGTTTCGAGGGTTCTTTTCTCCAGTTGAGGACTAAACCTTTCCAATAATCCCTAAATTCAATACTAGAAAATAAATAGCTGTTCATTACTGGTTAACCAGACTTCCTCCAGATGGGATGTAAATAATAAACACAAACATTTGGCTATTTTCATTAGGCGGTGTGAGATGCGGTGAGACTACACGTGATGGTCTCTAGTGGGCAACCACCAACATGAAGCATAGGGGGGCAGAGTGACAACTGACAGCACTGCCCCAAACATAACAGTTCTATCTCTCCTACCCTCCTTATTGCCAGCTTTTATTCCTCAAGTTTGAATAGTTTTTCATTTATTACTTTGCCATTTCATTCTATGTGTCTCTTCACTTGAACCGTCAATAAAAACTCCCCTGTTGAAAGGGACTAGGAATGGTGGTGGTCTTGGCCAGTGTACTCCGCCGCTTGTTGGTCGTCTCACTTTGAGCTCCGGCCCTTTCAATCCTCCAACCTTGACGCGGGCGGCTGCGTTTCAATATCCTGCTATCCCAAGCCTCCTGCTAGCTGAATATACGGTCTGCGGGACCTTGGAATTCTCCACAAGTCACGCGCTCTAGCTCTTGTTCGTTGAATTTCCCCGCAAGTTGCATGGCGTGAGGTGAGTTGCAACGGCAAGGACCCTAAAACTTGCCCTTCCAACTAGCCCCGCGCGACAATATTAGAGAGTCACCTAACATAATCTCTTCTATTTCAAAGGACATATAAAAATTTTTTTCTTTTTTCTTTTTCGTTTCGCATGCGTGATATCGACGGCTTGTTCGATACCCTTGACTATACTTTCAATTACCCCGTAGCCGCGCCCCGAAACCGATTTCTACCTGATCTGGGTGGCAACCCGAGTGACTCGAGAAGACCAACCCTAACAATACGAAAGAGATACGCTGTGTCGAGTAGCCGCGAAAGGGAAATTGGACTATAATCGAACGGGCATAGTTCTCATAGGGCATGCCTCCCGGCGACGTTTCATTGCCGGACAGCCTCGTGCCGGGCAACGGGGCTGTCCGTCCTACCCTTAATACCAGCGGTTATGGTGGGGGTAGTTTTCAGTCACAAACGCCTACATCACCAGCGGATAGCAATGTCCCTTTTGACTCACCTCGTACGAGGCCTGCGGGTCGGAATGCACCTGCAAACGCCAGCTACGACGGAGTCCAGAGCCCAGATGCACGCTTGGGCCGAGATCCAACGACACCGCAAGATCGGACTGGCAATTGGGAGGTTTCGTCTCCAGTAGATCGACCTCGCCAAAACGGCCGATCACACACAAAGTCTCCAGGCTCATCTAGGACATGTAAGAAGTGCGGTGAACCACTTACTGGTCAGTTTGTACGAGCTTTGTTAGCAACATATCATCTTGAGTGCTTCAAGTGCGAAGTAAGTTCTCGAATGTTTTCTTGTTTCTTTTCTTTTCTTTTTTTTTTTTAGTTTTCCCCTAATCACCTCAATAGGATTGCGGCCAGATTGTAGCATCCAAGTTTTTCCCTGTTGATGCAGAGGACGGCAATGGACAGTATCCACTATGTGAGATTGATTATTTTCGGAGATTAGACTTAATATGTCATGACTGTGGTGGTGCCTTGCGTGGCTCATATATTACTGCTTTGGAGCGCAAATATCACATTGAGCACTTTACTTGTTCAGTCTGCCCAACAGTATTTGGCGCGCAAGACTCTTACTATGAGCATGAGGGTAAGGTGTACTGTCATTTCCATTACTCGACGCAATTTGCCCAGAGATGCCATGGCTGCCATACAGCGATTTTGAAACAGTTCGTTGAGATTTTTCGCAACGGCCAGAACCAGCACTGGCACCCTGAATGTTACATGATCCATAAATTCTGGAACGTTCGTCTGGCTCCAACTGGCCAACTATTGGAATATCCACAGGCGGATTTAGATGCGACTGATGAAGAACGAAACAGAGTGCGTGAGGAGGAGGACGTAATGGAGGAGAAAGTATATAAGATATGGAGCATTCTGTCAAGCTTTGAAGAATCATCGGCTGCCTGCATCTCGGACATGCTTCTTCACGTTAGCAATGGTGCCTATGTGGATGGGGTACTAGTTGCAAAAAGATTTATTTCACACGTTGAGATCCTTTTCTCTGCTATCGACCAACTCGCGGGATATATCAAATCTCAGGGCATGAAAGGTGGGCTTCTTTGTTCTCTATATCTAATTTCTTCGTAACCTCTAACCGTTCATATTCAGATCTTGCGTTCGGCCGCGAAGCGAAGCTTCTATGCAAGAAGATTGTAGCTTTTTTCGCGTTGTTGTCTAAGACCCAGGAGACTGGTGTTCGAAAGCTGGGTGTAACCCAGGAACTCCTGTCTTTGGTGACCGGGCTTGCCCACTATCTTAAACTCCTTATCCGCATTGGCTTACAGGGGGCCCTAAAGCTGGAAAGGGAACAAAGTACACCAGAAGGGCTGCACTATTTCTTGGATCGACTCGCAGATCTTGATAACCTCAGACCTATGGAGGAAGAGGAAACTCCTGCTGATTTGATGGTTGGCGTGGAAGCGTTAGCCGACCAGCTCTCCGATTGTTGTTTAGCATGCAAAGAACCAATTGATGATGAATGTATCATGCTGGGTGACAATAGGTGGCATATAAAGCCTCCCCATTTGGTCTGCACCGCATGCCAAAAGGATTTGACTGTTGCTTTCCAGGAAGCCCTCTGGAGTCCAAAAGACAAACAGCCTTTCTGTGCTAGTTGTGTCGCTCAAAAGGGCTCTATGCATGAGATACAAAAAGGTTTCACACATGTTACTAAACTCCAGCAGTTTGTCTTTTTACTCAAAGTTGCCCTTGCACGCCTACTTTCTGTACTGCGAGCGGGGGGGACTCTCCCTTTACCAGGTGTGTTATACATTCCTTTCTGTCACTACAAGAAGTGATCTCAATTGACATCTATTTTTTGCTATAGATGACCCTAACGCGAAGCCTTATGGCACTGGAAACCCGCTCCCTGGTGGAGAAATTCGTCGTTCGGGAACTAGATCTAAAGCCCACGGAAAGGATGGGGATGGGTCTTCTCTCGAGCAAACCGTGGGCGAAATGCGGCGTCTGCGCTCAATTCGTAATGAACGTGCTCTCTCCACTACCTATAAAAAAGCTCGAGCATCTCGAATCATTGACGGGCCAGAAGGGCGTAGTGTCCGACCAGGATCATCTGGTGGTGAGGGCTCTGATACACGGGGCCACGGCTTTCAAATTGTCGAAGAAAAAGACGCCAACGGAGAAACAGTCACCGAACTGACATTTGGTAACCAAGATGCATTGACATTGGACGACATTCCCAGAATCGTTGCAGCAGAACAAGCGAAGGAGCAGCGCCCCAATGCCTATAGACATGCTGGCACCAAGCTTGTCGGCACTACTGAGCCCCTCCCTAAATACAATTATGGCCATCAACGTGGCGTGTCTGGCGGTGGCTTAGAACCCCCTTTCAACGAAGCATCTGGAAGGACCAAGAAATACTTCTCTGAACTTTCTGCTCTGGAATACTTTATCGTCAGACACGTTGCGGTTCTGTCTATGGAGCCTTTACTAGACGGTAGTTTCACATTAGAAGAGCTGCTTTCATTGATTGAGTCCCGGAAGCCAACAATCTGGAACATTTTTGGGCGCGCTTTCAACAAAGATGCTAAGAAGACTGGAAAGAAGAAGGGCGCATTTGGCGTCAGTCTTGACTTTCTTGTTGAAAAGGAAGGGACGGAGTCAACTCACGGTGTCGGCCCTGGTGCCCTTCGTATTCCTACTTTGGTTGACGATGCTGTCTCGGCGATGCGTCAAATGGACATGTCTGTGGAGGGTGTTTTCAGAAAAAATGGCAACATAAGGCGTCTCAAAGAACTTTCCGAGTTGATTGACAACCGTTATGAGCAGGTAGACTTAACAAAGGAGAATCCTGTTCAAATTGCCGCTTTGCTGAAAAAGTTCCTTCGTGAAATGCCTGATCCACTTCTAACATTCAAACTTCATCGCTTATTTGTTGCGTCGCAGAGTAAGTCTACCTCTTATCGCTTTAATTTATTCACTCTCTAACGAATGATATCATAGAAATATCTGATCCAGAGAAACAAAAACGACTACTCCATCTTACGTGCTGCCTGCTTCCCAAAGCTCATCGGGACACCATGGAAGTTCTCTTTGCTTTCCTAAACTGGACATCTTCATTCTCCCATGTCGATGAGGAGTCTGGAAGCAAGATGGACATCCACAACCTTGCGACTGTTATGACGCCCAATATTTTGTATCCAAATGCAAAGAATAGCACTGTTGATGAGAGTTTCCTCGCAATTGAAGCCATCAATGCGCTGATCACCTATAATGACACTATGTGTGAAGTATGGTCCTTTCCCCCAGAACAAGAACGCCTGTTTGATATGCTAACTGAACCTATTAGATCCCGGAAGACCTTCAGTCAGTTCTTAGTGATAGCAGCTTGCTCAAGGAAAACACAGAGGTTACGGCAAAAGAGATTCTGAAACGGTATGGCGACATTGCTCGGGGGTCCTTCTCGCAGAAACCAAGCAACGGCGGCGAGGCACCTACGATTACAAATGCCAATCGTGGAAACAATATCGCTACTTCTGCTCGTATTGAAACCGACTTGTCTCAGGATTCTGTCATACAGATGCCAGCCTCTGTTCGCCACGTTCAAGGACCTGGTGGACATACACATTCAGCAAGTAGCGGCATGGAACTTGCGCCTGGACCAGCAAACAGCTACCGTGAGCGTAGTACTAGTAATGGGAGTCAACAAAATACTATCCAGCCTGAAGCACAATCTCAACAGCTACCTTACAGAGCTCGCCCTAATGCTGGGCCCATGGGAGTTGCTAGCTAAATGTTCATCTCCAATGATCTTAGAGCTCCCTAACCCCTTTTGTTTCTTGTGAATTTTTCATACCCATTGTCATCAAATCGCTATTTTTTATTTGCCAGTTTCGAAATGGAGATAGTATTGGCGTCTGATTAGCCGTGTCCAGCGTTCTAATTTTTTTTTCTTATATTCTATATATTTCTTTTCTCAAACAAGACCCAAGTTGGATGGATTTCCCTCTCATTTCAGGTTGGAGCAAGCTCTCTGCATTTCTTGTTAGATGAAGCTTTGCGTCAGTTCTTGCGTTCCGTTTTGCTTTAAAAGTGCATTACATTTGACCGCAAGGGTTAGTCTAAAGCGCCCTTTTCCCCTTCACCTTCATCTTGTTTCTAGCCAAAGGGTTTTCTTTAGGGTGTTTTGTTTCATGACAGCTATTTGTGGACATTCTTGGCACTGGGGTTGCATTATACCTCGTCATTTTTTTTTCTTTATTTGTCGCCTTCATCAGACTTGGGTAGGAATATTGCCCTATAATCTGACCAGTGTCTCCATTTCTAATCACTTTGCCTCTTTTATACCTTTGCTTTCCCCTGTCTCATTTGTAATGTTGAGTCATTACTCCTAATCATGTGAGAGGGCATTGGTTACTTCTTAGTACTTAGTACTTGGCCTTTTTCTTTTCTCTTTTTCCCTTCCTGCTTGTCAAAAAGACAGCAAAGATACCTTTGATACGTTATTCAAGTTTTGTTTACTTTTACCTCCCTTTCCTTTCTTCTGCCCTCCCTCTTTTTCTTTCTTTTCCCTTTAAACGTTTATTCCCATTTCTGCTTGAGCGGGTTTCTTAAGTTGTATGTGTTTGGCGGTCTTCATGCATCCATGTGATGTTACTCAAAACAAGTGGTGTAATTTACAATTGTGAATGGAAATGCCTCGAGCAAATCTATGTAAATTTGTGTTTTTCATGTTTTAAAGCATGTCACATTAGATTTTATTTTTGATAGGGGCTGAGCACTCTTTTTTTTTTTTTAATTAGCTGACGTAGATACTGGAAAAATTCAATAGACGTGTTTCGAAAAGGTTAGGTGTCAAATGATCTTGGAAGACTTGACCGACATCGAATTTGAAATTATAATCCAACTGAGATATAAGCTAGTGGGTGGATGAGTCCAAAGAGGAACAAAAAAAAAAGCTAATTAAGCAACAAGAGAAGAGCCATAACCCAAGTGAGGCAACAAGGGGGAAAAAAAATAGCAATAATCAAAACTCCAATCCAGGGTAAAAAGAGGCGCCTTTTCTCCAACCCCTCCCGAAACAAACCTTCCTACTCCTTCGAAAAAATCACTAAATATGTGTGTCACATGCGCAAGTACTTGTAATGCAATGCAATATAATTCTAGGCTCGTTTTCTCAAAACCCTTCGACCGGCTGCTACACCCTCATCTCCCACCGGTGCGGTCGTCTTTCTGGTTCCCGAGGCGGTAGTCCTCTTGGCGGCAACAGAGGCAGCTTGAGGTTTCGCAGCGGCCTTCTTGGCAGCGGTGCTTGCAGTAGAAGCGGTAGTTGCTTTACGGGCTCCGGCACCTAGTTTTGCTGCGTTGGTGGTTGTCCCTGACGAGGTGGACGAGATGCTACCTCTGCGATCTGTCTGGCGGGTAGCAGGTCGTGACAAGGGTGAGCGAATAGATCGAGGTGCAGCTGCAGCCCTACTTACGGGTCTTCTAGCTTGTGCAGATGGTGGCCGAGTGGATTTGGCAGAAGATGTGGTACTTTTTGTGGATCCAGCAGCAAGAGTAGCCGTGGTCGACTTGAGCGGACTTGATGGTTTTAGCGGGGACATAGGTCGGGATAAGTAGGATGAAGACTGAGGCTTCTCCGGGGAGGCGCGTAATGGGGACTGCGGGTATGTCCGAGAATTCGACGACTTGGGAGAAAGAATCCTGTAATCTGCCCCTCGTACCTCTTGTGACACTACGCGGGATGTGCCGGCAGCGGCGGCTGGTTTTCCGCGTCTCTTGGGATTTTTCAGGACATCTAGCTGTTCACCCGTTGCTGGGGCATTTTCTTTATCCGAGTAGATACCTTCATGGCTGTGTTTTGTTTTCGGGCGAAGGTTAGCAAGGAATTCAAAAGGTTGGAATTACGGATCGCATTCAGCATTACCTTTGCTTTCTCACTCTCCGAGGACTTGGACTGGCGGCATGAGATGCCTTTTTCATGGCAGAACTGGTAGAAATAGCTGTGAAGTTGCGAGATCCCTTGGTTGGACTCCGATATTTTTTCGGGGATGGATTCTCGTGTTGGGCTCGACTTGTGGCATTATGTTTTTCAAGTAGTTCGCCCATGTTCGCTTTCCGAAGCGCTATGGGGATTCGATTGATACGTCTCTCTATCCGCGCTCGAAGATCTTGTGCTTGTAGAGCGTATTGCGCGCGAAGTTTGCGAGCCCGCTCGGTAACTACAGCAGAAAAAAAAAGCAAACGGTTAGCGGAGGCGCGTATGAAATTTTAAGCAAGACATTACGGAAGTGAAAAGGATAACATACTTTCCAGCTGCAAGTTATCTATTAGAGCCTGTTTCTGGCTTCGCGTAATCCGAAGCTTTTTCCTAGGAGGACTGTTCGTCGGTGTTGTGGTTTCTATGCTGGGAGACGCGTCGTCATCATAATCGCGAGACTTGCGCTTTGAGGCAAGAGCAGCCATTGTGTAAAGTGGAGGAAGTCAAGAAGGATAAGGGAGTCGGATTTCGTCACGAGTGAGAGGCACAAGAAGGAAAAAAGAGATAGGTGGTGGGTAGAGCGAGGAGGGGCCGGAAGGGATGGCTTGGGAGGAGAGATGGGGAGGTTGTGGTTGATGGGGGAACTTGGATGGAAATAAACAAGCGCTGACTTAATTCGTCGTTAGCTCCATCTGAACCGACCGACACCTCACGTAACCTTCCCAGTGCAGCTCTCCAATCTCTCCGCCTTCAAGCATCTCCACACAGCCAGCTCTCACTCCCTCAACTGTCTAGGATTCCCTCATTTCCCTTATCATTTTCATTATCCTTTTCTTCTTTGTTTTTGTCACGGGTTCCTCTTCTGCTCGATTCACGCCCAACATGTCGCTCGAAGCAACGATGATCATGTCTGTTTCCTCCCCTCGTCCTCTTCCCCCCTCCCCCAATCTAGTGTCAAGCTCTGTGCACTCGTGCTAACCCATCTAAAGTGTGGATAACAGCGAAAGCAGCCGGAATGGAGATTATACGTAAGTGATTCGTGCCGAGTGAGCCTAGTTCTGCCTTGAATCGCTCCGGCCCTAAACAACTTCACAGCTCGACACGATGGCAAGCCCAAATCGATGCTGTCAGCGTCATCCACACCGCCAAGATGCGCGTACATCCCCAGTCAGCCGTCGGACTAATGAGCATGGGTGGCAAGGGCCCTGAGGTGCTCTCGACGTTCACCACAGACTTTGGTGGTATTCTGGCTGGGCTGCACCGCACAAAGATCCATGGTACTGCCCACCTCAGCTCAAGTATACAAGTGGCCGGTGTATGTTCTCGACCCAATTTCTTCCAAATTCATCTGCTTCCTAGATCTGAATAAGAGAGGACACAACTTCTCCCGGTAGTTTTAATGATGAAATGGGCTAATGAATACCTTCTTGGTGGGGGAGACAACAGCTTGCCTTGAAGCACCGCTCCGAAAAATCCCAGAGACAGCGTATCATCGTATTTTCCTGTTCTCCTATCGAAGAAGATGAGAAGACCCTGGTGAAGCTTGCGAAAAAGATGAAAAAGAATAATGTCTCGATCGATGTGATTGCTTTCGGAGACCTTGAATCCGACCAAACTAAGAAACTGGAGGCCTTTGTCGAGAATGTCAAGGGTGGTGATGGCTCCAATCTTGCCATTATCCCTCCCGGCCCGAACTTGCTCAGCGAGGAGCTCCAGGTGACACCTATCCTCGGTGGTGATGGTGCGGGTGCCGGCGGTATGGGCCCTGATGGCGGTGATGCGGGCGGCTTCGGACTAGACGATGCGGCGGAAAACGATCCAGAGCTGGCATTTGCTCTGCGCTTATCGCTAGAGGAAGAGAAGAACCGGCAGGAAAAGGAGAAGAGAGAGCGGGAGGAGGCAGAGCGTAAGGCGAGCCTAGAAGGGATCCCTGAAGAGGGACAGACCGGTGCCGAGTCAAGCAGTAGCAAGGATAAGAAGGACGATGGAGACAAGATGGACACGGCATGAAGGGAGGGGGAAGAGTCTATTAGATTTTCCTCGGTCTGTTCTTGATGATCTATACTTTTATTTCCTTTTGATGCATACCCGGCGTTTCTTTTTGTAACTTGATTATTTACCTCTGTAATTCTAGAAAGCGGTTTTCGCTTTTGGAAAGAATGTGGTAGTTTCTCTCTCTCTTCTTTGGTGCCTATTTGCCGTATCATGACTTGAAAAAGAAAAAAAAAAGTAATCAAGGAGACAAAGGGAATAAAATAATATTTACAAAAAGAATAAAATAGAGTAAAAAAAGGCACAAAAGTTCATCAAGTCCTCCCCCTCAACCAACCGGCCAAATGACGATCAAACGACTCACACCGGACAGGCATTTCCAACTGATAGAAAGGATTCTTCATGACATAGTCGGCATACAACTCATAGATCTGCTTCACGACGGCCTCGATATTGGGCATGAGGGGATCGGTGAAGAGGAGAAATTTGGTCCCCGTCATGGTTTGGAAACAGGTTAGACGGAATTTGTCTGTTTCGAGGGTATCGAGGCCAGTGGGCACGACACCTGGGTTTGGATATGTGTATGCGGAATTGGATGGTGTGGCGGAGGTGGATGTGTTTGAGGGGGTGGCGGCAAGGGCGGCGGCGGAGGAAGAGGTTGTTGTTGGTGATGATATTGTTGCTGCTGCTGCTGTTGTTGATGTTGTGGATAGGGGTGTGGTGGTTGTTGTGGAGGTGGTGAGGGGGAGTTTTGGGGTGATGGTGCGGGTAATGGCGTGGACGCTGGGAGGTTTAGTTGGTTAGTTTCTTGTTTGGTTTTTTTTCCCCTTTATTTGAGAACTGAGTTTTGGTGTAGGTTGTAGGGTCTTTGGAAGTGGATAGATAGAATTGATAGGGGGAGAGAAGTAGGTAGGTAGGTAGGCAGGTAAGTACACACCCGTGAAACGTCCCCGCGAGGACGAGGTAATCGTTCGTGGAGAGTTTGCGCAATCCAGGCTGGAATTCGCGTTGGTAGATTAATCCGCCGGCTTTGTTGATGATTATGAGAGAGAAAACGGCCCTAGAGGAGTAGACTTCCAGTATAAGTTTTGTACTTTTCTTTTGGTACGGGGTTTAGGTCGAAGGTTAGCACTGACATGATGATGATGGTGATAAGGATGGGAATGTCGTGTTGTTTGTTGTTTTTTGTTGTTGTTGTTGTTGTTGTTGTTGTTGTTGGTTTTGTTTCAAAGCATGAGCGAGAGAATTAAGACTGAGGGTCGGTAATGGAGGAAGTTAATTCTGAGTAGGAGAGGTTCACATGATAGATTGGGGGAATTGGTTGCGGTCTTCTTCCGTCGCTGGTGATGAAGCATCTCGCCCTGGTGGATATCCGTCTGGTGTTGAGTGCGGAGGTCTCTTGCTAACGCTGACCAATCAGAGCTTGTATAGGAATGCTCTCCATTGTATAGGTACAGTTCTACCTAAGTACCTACCTAACTCTCCCATATTTAATCCGGCATCTTTTGATGGCAATCATATTTACTACCTTATCAGCTTTGGGAAGCATGAGTCTAAGACCATACTCAATAATCTCGATAACATGTTCATTCTCTAGTACAGACCTTAACTAGTTGAAGTTAAAGTATGGATGGTCGTTAACAGAGCCCTATCAAGCAGGTACTAGACCACCTCCAGGCTTTAGGTGCATACACATAGTTTCTTTCCTCTGTTAAAAGACTTGAACACTAACGCCTAGCTTTCACTACAAACTTACTGGACTGCCCCAGACTCCTAACTAACTCCTAACTCACTAAATAAGCAATGTCTTAGATACTAGTCCACCATCAGCACATCCTTCACGCAAAACATTTCAAAATAATAATGATAATAGTAATAATAATAATAAAGAACAAGGAATCCCGAGATGAAACCACCATCATCGAGAATCTGCATTCCACGTGGAAGACCGAGCCCTCGAATAGCCTTTCCTCCCTCGCCAGGATAGGCATCTAGACACTAGACTCTATCTGAGACAGACGATGGATGCAAAGATAGCGCTGGGTCCATCTGGTACAGCGCAGGCGGTGCGAGTTGCCCGGGGTCACCGATGATATTCAAAGGTATTAATAAAATAAAAATGAATTAAATAATTTTTTTTTGGGGGGGGGGATAATAATAAACCTTCAGAGATAGATGAGAAGGAGGTCGTTCGATCAACAACCATCATATGCACTGCAACCCCGAATTCCCGTAATAATAGTATCAATAACTAATATAATAATTTTATTAATGAACAATAGGAATCACCCGTCCCTTGAAAAAAAAAAAAAAGTTAATTTTGGAAATTTTAACTCTGACTAAGAGGAAGTATACATCCAGCGGGGAGACTCGATGAGTTCGCAATACCTCACACCCCCTGGGGCGCACGGTTAGTTAGTCCGTGCAATATAGTTGGTTGGCTAGTTTTATCTCATTTTCCCTAGACTTGACGCCAAACTAACACCTGCTCGGCCTAAGCCGAAATCCCGTTGGATAGACGGCGAGTTAGAAGGATGAACTAAATTCTCCCCACCGCCAGTCCGTCACCCCTGTCAATGAACCTATTATTAGTGAAGTCTCCAAGTCCATACATGCATGTATAGAAAAGTGTATACGCAAAGATATCGACAGAAAATAAGTGTTTCCTTACCTGCTGCCTCTTGTTCAGCGCCTGGCCCCCTCCTTCTGTTGCTACGATGGCGGTAATTGCCATGCCTGGGTAGGTAGGTCCCTCCTAACTGACCTACAGGGGTGGTAGTTGGGTATAGCGCCATCCAATCAACAGACCAATCTTTCCATAAATACTTCTTGTTGATTTAGTGTACATATATGATTCGTAATCGCTCGGACCCCAAGCCCCACGCCTACGTAGGTCCCTACCTACGGAGTAGATAGTTACGAAATAGTTAAGTAGTTAGTTGATTAACAGACTGGGGTTAATCCCAGATGAACATATAAAAAGAAATGAAGAAGAATAATAATAATAATAATAACAATAATACACTATTAATATGAAATTAATAGTTAGTTTGTCTATTTCCCCTACCAAGTCACGTCTGCCCGTCATTCCACCCATTAACTAACTCATCCTTCTAGCGGCCTTCCTCCACAAAACTAGGCAGGGACTAGGTAGGTAAGGTACCTACAAGTAACTGAACTAGCCCGGATACTCGATAGATGGGCAAGACCGCTAGAGGAAAGAAGGAAAAGGAAACGATGTCAAAACTCAACTTCCCCAATAGTACTCCTAGGTAATAAACAATAAATCCTTCCTTCCCAAATATCTAGTCGCGTTGTCGATCCTCTCCAGACTACGGTACATATCTACTAGTACAGTACCTGCTTGTTGTATGCGTACAAAGCGTAAATAGTATAGAATATATAGTAGGTGTATACATACATAAATATGTGTGTACTTTCTGTAGTGTGTTAGCATATCCTGTAATAGATACCAAGGTATACTAGTATGATAGGAGCGGCCCCCAATTCTCTATGTAGATAGGTACCTAGGTAGGTGTGTGCCAGGTGGTTTATAAACCAGAACTAAGTAAATAGTTCTAGTTGGGTTGGTGGGTGGTGAGTCACGTCATGAAACCTATCTATCTATCTATCTATCTATACACCCACCTATCTTGCTTGCCGTACCTAGCCTTGGGCATTAGTTAACGACCTAGATGGGACGGGGCATATGTCGGTGAGGATAAGTCTACTGTACCTATCTACTCAGTTCACTTAGAGTAGCTAGGTAATAATTAATGCGGTACCTAGTCTTCAGCTTCTTAATTTCATACCAGGCACTAGTTACTAGTACTGACGTGATTCCAGCCTTTCGGGTCTTGATCTCTTTTTTTTTCCTTTTTCAGTTTTTTTCTTCTTCTTTTTTTAATCTATTTCTTAATTATTTTATTTTTGATTTTCTACTTACTCCTTTTTTGCTTTTGCTATCTGTTGGCTTTGACCCATTCTCACTTTTTTCCCCAGGAAATGAAATGAAGGGGCGGGGCACTTGTTGACCTACATATTATTTGTTTCATTTTATTTTTTTATCATTCATTTATCTTTATTTAAATTTTTATTTATTTATTTTTTATTTTTTTTTTTTCACTCAAAAAAAAGACAAATGAAAAAATCAATCATACCTGGGTACTACACATAATACATACTAAAAGGAAAAAAAAAAGCGAGTCAGAAAAAATTACTGCGTCCGATCTATCTATCTTTACTACTATTCCTCCTATATTATTAACCTATAACCCGGGGCAATAACTCCAGCCTAGCCGTTTAGATAATCAGGTTTTATTTATTTTTATTGCCAATGGAACCGACAGGGTGGTACGCTCTAATGAGATGTAACACGCTAGGTTGTTTCTTTCTTTTTCTGTTCTTTTCTTCTTTCTGGTTCTTCAGGGCTGGGCGTTGTTGTTGGGGTGGAACACCCTCGCCTTGCTTGAAGAAATGTAGGTACAGTACATACTGTACTGTACAAGCGAGGTGTATGCATGCTGGCTGGCTGGAGGGTTTCCGGGGTGAAGTGAAGACCAAGGTAGGTAGGTTTCAAAGGACCTATATTCATGTCTAGGTACTACCTACCTAGCCTACCTAGTATGGTTGAATTACGCAAGAGGATGGATGACTATTGGAGTATCTACTTCCTAACTAGCTATTGTTCAAGGTATTTTTATCGTTTGTATCTCTATAATTGCAAAATTGGGTTGGATTAAAGGGGAAAAAAAGAGTAAACGGGTTGGGGTTTTTTTTTTGATTTACATAAACAAGCAAATATTCATAACTCGTCAAACCCATGGTATATATATAAAAAAAAAAGGATATCGTAAAGAGTGGGGAGAAAAATATTATTGAATGAAAAAAGAACGAAAGCAACACAAAACTATGAAGATCGAACAAAATTTAGCAAAAACAAAACAGCAATGATCATAACGGGGGAAAAAACAAAGAAGAAAAATGTACAGTTAAAACAACCCAGAACTCATTGGTATCTAGCCCCTAAACAACCCACCCACCATGCCCATGCAAATCCCGCTCATTAAAATCCATGTCATCCATGTCATAAAAAGAAAAAAAAAAAAAAAAAAAGTCATAGTTTATCAAATGGACATAAAGTGTAATGAATGAAAATAAAGGGGGGGGAAAAAAAGGGAACGTAAAAGATATGCTCATGCCTTTCTGCAGAGTGAGCTCAATTTCAACTCCCTCCCCTCCCATTGAATAACTTTATGCTCAATGGCCCAGGCTCGGAGAGAAGGATCTTCCTGCTCTGGACCCGGATCCGCCTTCTCGTAATGACGGGCAACGTGCTCCATTCGGTCTTTCCAGGCATTGGGTCCCTCAAATGTCTGGCGGCAGAAGCCACACTGGCTCCGGGAAGGGGGCTCACGCTGTTGGAGCCAGCACCTCTTTCCGACGTCTTCAAGAGACTTATCAAAACTCCTTTTCTCCTCCAAAGTCGGTACTTTGCCCTCCCTCGACGACCAAGGCGCATGCATTCGACGTTGATGTTGCATGAAAAGGTCCTTCCGGTTGAAGTCATTCAAGAGTAGCATTTGGCGGTTCTGGTGCGATTCGGGATCTTTGGTGTTGTTGAGATTGCACCGTCCTGTAGTGCAGCGGTAGAAACCTGATTGGATATGCTGCGAGCTCACATGGCGCTTCCACTCGTTCTTCGAAGGGAACTTGCTAGTGCAGCCATAGCGGTGGAAGCAACATTCGAACAAACGACCGCCGCTATGCTTTCGGTTCATAAGCTTAGTTGTGAGCCGGGGGGTCATGTTGGCCTTGCTGCGGGTAGATTTTCTCTGCTTCTTGGTTGATCTAGACTTGCGGCCATGGCTAGCCGAAGATCTATTTCCCCTGCGTGATGATGGTGCCTTGCGTGATGGGTTGGACGCTGGGGTAGACGTGGAGACAGCCATCATACCGTCGCATCCAATGGCCTGATTGTTATATGCTTCATTGAATATCTGGCTGCTCGCATCGGACATGTTCCGCTTGTGGGGGCTGTGCTGGAGGTGTGCCTGCAGGGGCTGGGTGACTGGGTTACGATATGGCAGCTCGAATTGAGGAAAAGATGCTGCGAGTGGTGGTTCGGGATATGAGGGTGGGGAATCGTAGCCATAGCAAGAAGAACTGGAGTCATCCTGGCTAGGGCCAGGAGAAGAAAAGCAGTTGCTACTATGACTTTCCGGCGGCGATGGAGCCTCGAAGGGAGAAAGGTTCCAGCTGTGGAATTCGGGGGGGCCATGATATTGCCATGAGCTCATATGGCTATAAAAGGGATCCTTGGTTGTGCTGTCCATTGGGGATGAGAGGGCAGGAGCACAGCTAATCATGATATTGGGGTTATGGGAAGAGTAGAGTGGGTCATCTGGAACAATTGAAACAGACTCAGGATAGCTATGCAAAGGCATGTTAGTGTACTCCATTGTCCACAGGGCTCATAGAGAGGAAGTGTAAATAGAAAGAGAAAGAACAAAAGCCTGGGGAAAAAATTTTGGATTCCCCATTTTAGACGCGGAGGCATGGTCGCATTTATCTTCAGCTGAAAGCTAGTGTAGTAATGGTGTGCAATTTGAGAGGGGAATGACAGAAAATCTGGTGAGTTGAGCCTCAAGATATGAGAGTACCCTCCATCAGAGGCCGACAACCAACCCCGGCCCCCCTGCAATGAATGCTTTTAGTGTGTCTGTAGTATCCAGGGCCATTCATTAATTTTTGCTTTTTATTCCTGCCCCTCCTTTTTATTTTATTTTTTCTTTTGGTTTTTTTTTTTTTATTTTATTTTATTTTTATTTCTTTATTTTTTTTAAATTTTTTTTCCCCCCTCCTCTCCGCCCTATCCTTTGCCGTAATTATTATATGTTTTATTTGGTCGATATTATTTATTTTATTTTCTTTTCTTTTTACATTATTTTTTTTAAACTTCCGCTCTTCGCTCTTCGCTTTTCTTTTGGCCTATTAACCGCTATTAGGACAAAAAAAAAAACGAGTGAGACAAGTTGGCAAAGGCGGCACACCCATGTAGCTGGAACAAAGGAATGAGAAGAGGGTTTACCTCAGGGTTACAGTTCATTGGGTTTAATGCTAAATCCCCAACTTATCTATTATAGATGCCCTAAAATGCCTTTCATATATTGATTGGAGAATGGGGATGATGCAATGCTGTGCTTGAATAATACCTAGGTTTTTCTCAAAAGAAATTAGAGCAGTAGCATCTCCATCGGTTGGGTTGGTCATAGACAATGAGGCACAGTTCGAACCCACAACTACATCATTCAAAGGCGTTTTCCTATCTTTTGATTTCTCGAGATACTTGGTCATAGGCGGTTCTTTCCCCTGTCGTTTCGCCTGAAAGGTGTTGTATTTCTGCCCTTTGCTTTGATTTCCGCCTGACCCTATCATAGTTTGGAACTTTTGTTTTCCCCCTTCTTAAAAAAACAATAAAAATAATTCATAAATCAAGTAAAGAGGGCAGTGCTTGGGGGGGGAAGGCGCCTAGAACAAAACTGATACGAACTAAGCCAGAGGAAGAAAATGTCATTGTTGTCTCCATACTTCAGTATCGTAAGATGGACCTTGGCACACAAAGAGAGAACAATAGCGATGATCAATGAAAATCCAACAATTCTCGAGACCATGCTATTCGACAGTTTAGAATGGAATGGGAGACAACACTGAACACTGGCGAAGACCGAGCAGAGGTCGGGCACGACTAACGGACGATGATTGGCTGGGGTACTCTTTCCACTAATGCAGGCGTTGAATTCCCGTATGGGCTCCTTTAGTACTATACCTAGTATGAAAAAAGCCTAGCGTGAAAAGAGGAAACAGAAAGGTGGAAAAATAACCAACAAAAAACACAAGTGTTAGGCCCAGACTTTGTTGGAGGATGCTTCTCCTTGTTTAGCAGTGATTTGCTGGACATGAAGTTCTGAATGGAGGTTTCATAGCCTAGTACGTAGGCTACCAGCCTATCTCTTCTTCATCGAAACCCTAATATTACCTATGATTGAGGATATTCTAGAAAGTCCTAATCAGTCTCGTGCAGTTCACAGCCCATACCGATGATTGATGAGTTCTCCACCATCCTCTAGCGCTAGGCAAATAGTAGTAGTATGCCTCGACAGACCAGTTCCCTCTCGAAGGGGGCCGCACCCGAAGAATCTTGCTATTTCCAACATAAGGGTGCATTTATGTTGATTTTTTCAGCATAACCCTAGGTCACGAACACCTTCCCAATTTTATTTTTAGTTGTTCCCCCCCCTCCCCCTTTTAGATACCTTTCAATATATTAAATCTTTTCTATTCTTGCAACCTGAATTAGCTCGATCGATTGAATCTTTTGCATAGGCGATAAAGAAACCAAAACAATGCGCAACCGCCGCTACCTCCATCTCCATCGTCGCAATCATAAGAAAAACAACATCAAAACCTAATTATCTTAAATGATTATTATTAGCTAAGGGTCCGTAACTGCATAGCCATTATGAGCTAACTATCTAAAAATGTGGCACCGCACATACATAAATGAGGTAACTGGCTCCACCTTCGCCCTTTTCTTTTTTTTTTTTTTTTCGGTTTTAACCCGTAATGACCCTGATCCGAGTTTCATTACCCAATCTAATCTCGGAGCCGAACATGTTAGAAATTTACGTTGCTCCAAAATGGTCTTAGTTCACCTTATCTTGCTCTGACAGCTTCGGCACCAGCAACCAGAGCCTAAAAAAACAGAGCAACATGACGTTCTAACGATGATCCAGCTGATGACGGGTCCCACATCTAGTCCCTGCCTCCTAGTATCCATCTAGCTAAAATGAGTAGTGTTAGTCCTGATGAGCAACATCAACATTTAACCCCAGGTAACCTGCAATCATCAAAATCTAGTCCTATGTCGTTTAAAACCACCGAATTGACTCAGGTCAACCATGGTTCAGGAGATGAAGGTAAACTTGATTTAATTAAATCGATGTCTTCTACTGGCTGTCACGTCACTTATAATATTTCCTTTACCCTCTCCTATACACAAGCGAACGGCCCTGACCGTTTACCTTTCCATTGACTTGTTTAATCTGCATGTCGATCTTCTTCTTCTTTTTCTTTCTTCCCCCCTTTTTACTTTTTCTTTTCTTTCCTTCTTTTTTTTTTTTTTCCCCTGTGTGCCTTGTCCTCTTCTTCTTGACTTCTCTATTTACCCTTTTTTGAGAACGGCATAACATCACAGAAGAATAGTCACTTAGTAAACTATTTTATTAGTTGAAAGAGTAAGCACCTATGCGGTTCCTTCGCTAGTAGGTATGATGGCTGCTGGAGGGGGAGCCAACAACTGAAGTGGCGCACGCGGAAATAAGCCTTGTGCTACTTGATGGGTGGTCCTGTTCAAAACTGGTCCCTAAGTTTGAGGTTTGAGCAGCATAGCCCGAGACGACGGCCCGAAGGAACAAGTAGTGAAAGGTATGACGAGAAAAAAAAAATCATTAAAGCCAAATGGCAGGAAGTGGAAATGAAAAAAAAAAAAAAAAAAAAAAAAAAAAGACGAACGGATGACACTAGGGTACCTGAATAATTAAGTTTCCTGCCTCTATCTCCTTTTAGGTTTGGATAGGTGATTCCTCCGATTTTATTGCCGCTTTATGGGGTAAGCTGGGAGAGTTTTGGAGTTTGTTCATCAATCAGAGAATATTCATTCACCCCTTGACACTTAGTTATAATTGCCATAACGAAAGATGTAAACCAAGGTTTGGCTGGCGACTGGTGTATTATGAGATACACAATTTCCTTCATACAAGGTAGATTCGAGTTGGATCATTCCAGAGGGTTCTCTTAATCGTTCCTCTCATGTGGTCGCATACCTCCCCAAAACAACTATCTACGATCAAGATACCCATCCATCAAATCTCCCATCAATCATCTTTCATCAAACTACACTTGTTTCCGGCCTACAATATCACTCACTCATAGCATTTACTTGGACTGTTAACGCGCACCAGTTAATGCGATCCTCCATCTGGATATGCTAATTAGCCTTTTTTTTTTTTTTTCTTTTATTACTGAAACGCCGTGTACGTTACTACTACTGGGTGATAATATGCTTGTCTTTCTAAGAGGTGGTTGTGGTTACTTTTAGATAGCGAGAAACCAAGTCAATCTGCACGAGAGAGAGGGCATCCAGTGGGGAAATATTAGTTCCAACGCGAAGGATGAACGGCGCCTTGGCGGATCACCGATCACCCAACCCACCCGGGTCGCATACTTTTTGCGCTATGTATGTGCATTAATGGACTAAACCTAGTGAAGTTATTACTCACATAGATGGTAGATACTTCCTCTTCTTCTCACCCTGCACCAAATATTCCAGCTAGTCCGTTCGCTAAAGAAACGCCGAAACAGTGGAGGGAGGGAAAAGAATACCTATTGTTCTACTTCTGCTAGATAGGGGAATTACCAGCTGAGGCAGGATGCCACACTGACCTACCTTGGAGTCAGCAAGGCCCAAGGCAGATCTTTGCACAATGGATTCAATCATCTCTTTTCTCTCTCTCTCTCTCTCTCTCTTCATTGACGAATCATTGAGTATAATTACAACTGTTTCAGATCAAAAAATAATAATATATATTTTCTTTTCCTTTTTTTTTTTTTTTTTTTTGCCCGGGCACCACTAGGTACACACTAAGTAGGCAAATCGTTGTCCCATCTCATCTCCACGACGGGGGTATGTATCCACAGTTCCACTTTCTCCCTCTTACATACATACACAAAGTACACAAGTACCTATACTCCATACAGACCCAGCCCAGAGTTCTCCACTCGACCCAGTACCTAATTCTTCCTCCTGCTATGTATACTATTTAGTCCCAGGCACAGGACACTTACTCCACATAAGAAAAAGAAAGAAAAAAAAAAAAAAAAAAAGAATAACTCTCTCTCGTCTTCTCCTCGGACTGACTCCCTACTACTTCGTCATTTGTAGTACCTACCTACCCTATGTAATTTGGCCCCGGTTCCTGTCCCTGAGCCAAGTTAGGAAGTCTTTACGGAATCTAGTACCTACCTTAGTACTACCGCCTGACGGGGGTCGGTAGCTACGTAGGTAAGGTCGGTAGGTACCTAGATACAGTACATAGGTAACTTGAAGTAAGTACACCTTACCTGTTAGTACCCGTCCACCATCTCAAGGTATTACTTGTAGGTAGGTACCTACCTATTAGAAGTTAATACAAAAACTGCCTGTCAGTCGGTTCAATTATCCATCCGGCTCACGGTTACTGGTGGATATATGGATGATCGCATCCCCACGCGCCCTCATGAGTCCAATACTACTGAGTAAGGTACCACCTACACTTGCCTCTTGCCTTGTTTCGTTTCGCCTCGTCTTTGACTCAGACTGACTGACTGACTGACTGACTGACAGACTACCTACTAACTGAGATAGGTTCTGATCAAAGGTACAGATACATGTACATGTACAGGTACAGGCACGGTACATAGGCATAGGTACCGAGATAATTAGCTAGCGTCCAGATCGAATTACTCAGCCTACCTACCTTAAGGTACCTACCTGGCTAGGTACTTACCTAGTAACTAGGGGTACGTAGTTATCTAACTAAGGTGTAATAATGTGTCAGTTTTCCTTTTTTTTTAATAATTTCAACGACAACGACAACGACAACGACAACAAGAAGATAATAACAATAACAATAATAATAATAATATTATTATTATTATTCTTCTTCTTCTTCTTACCTCATTAGATTACCTTTTTATTACCTATTACCAAATCCCCTATATATAACTCGGTAACTACTACCTACCCAACTGAGAGAGATGTTCTTAAATTACCAAGATGGCGGTGGTGTCTTGTACAGCCATGGAAATAGTACCCGCCCCCATTCTCATAACCCCTCATTGGCTGGAGATAAATACCTACCCACCTCAACCTAGCAATGTCTCACGGGACTCACTCACTCAACCTGAATGAATAACCCAACCCAGTGCAGGTAGTAGTACCTAGGTAGGTAGTAGATATTGATTGATGAGGTGCTCATCCATCTCATCTTGCCTTTCACATGTCCGCCTCTTCCGCCCCCCTTTTTTTTTTAATTAAAAAAACGGTCTTCTAGGTGTTTTTTTCCCCAGTCATTTAGAAAAAGATGCAAGAGAAAAAAAGAAAAAGAAAAAAGCAAACAATAATAATTATTATCAGAGATGAATAATAATTTAATATTTAATATCATTATTATTATTATTATTATTATAATTGTTATTGTTATTATTATTAAAAGAAAACAAATATTATTGTCACCGACTCCATTAGGATTAGGAATAAATAGTCTTTCTTTCTTGAGCTTAACTAGTCATACTTAGCTACCTACTATTAGTACCTTAAGATTGTTATTATTATTTCCTACCCTTGAAAAGAGAGGAGGATGACGAGAGAACTTTGAAAAAATACACACACACACAAAGACTAACATTGCACAGCCAGGTGCTCATACAACGGGGAGGGAGGAGAGAGAGAGAGGGAAAAACAAAGGACCATCCTTTGTGGCTTGAGCCTGCAGTCGTATTTTGCTGACTATAGAAAAGTCCCCCGTAGATCAACGTTGCACTGCCCAAATTCCAGAGACATCGGGTCCGGAAATCCTCGGTCGTTTGACATGACATGACGCCAACGCCAATGCTTGCCCTAGCATAACTGGTCAATCTAATCCATATTTATCATTCATGCACATATTCTCCAAAGGACGTGCCAGGGAATATAATCAATCAATAAATAATAAATTCATCAAGAAAGGCAGAATCTCTATTGTGTAGGAAGAGGGGCGGAGGCGAAAATAAAGAAATAAATATAATAATAATAAATAAAAACACAGAAAAAAAAAAAAAAAAAAAAAAAAGGCGCAAGCCTCTACGACACTAAACCTCAGCTCATCATCTCCCTAGCCTATTGGTTGTTTCTAGTACTCTACACATAATATCTCTTTTCCGATCAGACGTCTGTCTGCTTCTCTCATTCCTTCTTTTCCTTGAGCAACCTCTTCTTCGGCACGCGGATTAACCAGTATAGGAAAACTGCGGCGAATGCGTTGAAGACCACATACACGAATAGCAGTCCTACATTTCGCCAGAGGTCCCCAGGATTCATCCCGAGCTGGTAAAGAAACTGGTCAGTTGAGCTAATGGAACAGATCTGGCAGTCTGAGGTTGCATTTGGGTTCAGAAGCTTCCCCTGCGTAAACCCGGCATAGAGGCTCAGATATTGAGAACAGCTTGACCCTGAGGGGGGTGGTATGTGAAGTAGTTCAACGGATGAACATTCCACTTCCGCTCCGGCTAATCCAGTCACCAAGACTGACGACACCAAGTAGGTAAAAGGTGAGACTCGGTACATGAAGATCCAGAATCGAGGGAGTGCGGCTGGGGATGCTAGGACACTATATGGCTAGTTAGCGACCTTCCAAAAACATTTCAAAATAGATACCACACAACATACCCGTTGAAAATAAGGCATAAAGAAAACAAGAGCTGGGCTATATTGCTGCCCGTGTCAGGATGCTCAATGCCCGCAATTATCATAGAGCTAAATGTCGATGTAAATAACATGAAGATCAAAATCAAAAGGAACATCGTGCCACCTCGCTCCACGGCATGACCCGGTGCTGCATTGCGATACAGTCCGATTGGGTAATACCAGGAGAAATATGCTGGGACAGCCATGAGAACATTCCAAGGAAGCTCGACACAGATACTCGCCATCATAAAAGCTTTCCAGGAATATGCTTTCGACGGGCGCTCTCGGACCTCATACAGTGCTCGCTGCGTCACAAAGTATGGCATCATTTGCTGGACTAGATTGGGGAAGATAATGAGCAGCATGAAAATAGCAAACATCTGGTTCTGCATGCCCTGTAAACTGTTTGGTTCCCGCCAAAATGTGAACCCAATGAATAAAGGCTGTTTCAGATTCATTAGTTTATAGCTTCAAGGGATTGGGTATAAGCCCGTTGGACTTACAGGGATTATGGACATGGCAGCCTTCGAGTAGATATACGAGGGGCTGCGCCAATATTGCTGAAACATGCGCTTCAAACAGATAAGGAACTGAGACCAGAGAGGCGTCGCAAATTCTCCGTATTCAACTGTTTTGGGAGGCGGGGGTTTTTGCAGTAACTCTGCTTTCATCTGGGCTAGCTCTGCCCGCACTTGGTCACGTTCAGGGCTCTTATTCCACACTTCTGGCCAGTCCTGCTCCGAATGAGACCCGGGTGCTGCACCAATTACCTCAAGCATCCATTCGGCGGGGTTAGCATTTTTGGGACAAGGGTGAGACCCTTTATTCTCAAAGTACTTGATCAGGGTCTCCATATTGTCTCCAAGTTCTCCAAAGTACACTGTTCTTCCGCCCCTGGCTAGAAATAGAAGTCGATCGAATTGCTGCATAAGGATAGCTGACGGCTGATGGATAGTACACAAGACCGCTTGACCGTGATCAGCCAGCTTGCGCATGAGGGAGCAGATGGACCATGCTGTTTGACTATCAAGTCCAGAGGTTGGCTCATCAAAGAAGAGCAGAAGATCTGGTTTAGCCGCAATCTCAACTCCAATTGTCAATCGTTTTCTTTGTTCAACATTAAGACCCTCACCAAGGACACCAACAACAGCCTCTGAGTACTCTTCCATGCCAAGCATCTTAATTACTTCTTCCACATAGGCAATTTTATCCTTCCGCGGAATGCTGGCTGGTTGACGTAACAGAGCACTGAATATTAATGCTTCACGAACAGTGCTGGTTTCTAGGTGCAAGTCTTGTTGTTGAACATAGCCAGTCTTGCGCTGGAAAGAGCTATCCCGAATACGTCCATCTACCAACATGTCGCCAGTGACCACTCCCATTGTGACACGGTCAGCTAGGACATCCAGCAGTGACGTTTTCCCAGCTCCCGTAACACCCATCAAGGCTGTCAGGGTTCCAGGTTTCACCCACCCGTCAACATGATCCAGAATCCGGCGATTTTCCCCTTTGATTTTGATGTCATAGCAAACATCTTGCCAATGGAAGATTGCCGTTTGCTTGGCAAGTGATGCAGTATGATCAGAAACTTCACCCACTTGCTGTTTCTCTGACGTGGCTGCATCCTCCTCATCGCGACGAATCTTCTTCGCAAAGGCCGGGATCTTGCCGCGGGGAAATACCAGAATCTCTCCTTTGGAAGGCTTGGCTCGAACAAATTCACTGCAAACGATATAAGCCGCCAAAAAGAACAAAAGGAAACCGAGGATAATGCCATAATTGCGCCAGAGATTACCCCTATAATATCGAAATGAAGTGTTAATATATCTATCCCCGTCGATGTAGTTCTGACCAGCTATAGCTCCAGCGCCGGAACATATCTTCGAAGAAATGGGCGCATTCTCATATCCTGGGCCAGTGGGCAGGTATAGAGCGCAGGGAAATTCCCGGTCACTGAACTCATTGATCATCAAGGATTCGAAAGCATACTAACCGTTTGGTTAGCATCGAGGGCCCTGTGCAGTTTGATAAGGAAGCGGCTGGGATGCTTACAGCAATTGGGTTCAGATAATTTAGCCACCGAAACCATGGGTGCATGTTCCTTACGGGAATTGTAAACCCTGTATAGATGACAAGAATCATCATGAATATGGATGATGGAACCATTGCCTGGGCCATGGATCGAGAGATAGCTCCAATCCAGCGGAAGATATTAGACATGGTTAGAGTTGTCGTCACAGAAAATAGGTAGAAGATAAAGAAGTGACCTGGTGTGCGACGTAGGTGGGTCATGAAATAGAGGATCAGGTTGAAAACAATAGACACAATCACTTTTGCTGGTAGATCAACAATCATTGAACTAATGGCTTCCGCTGATGGGTGATATAGCGCGTACTTGTAGTGTTTCTCTACAATTGGCCGCTGTTGCCACAAAGTCAAGATTTCTAGCGAGCTGGAAAAGGCATTAAGAAGAATGGAGAAAAACAACAATGCACCCCGGGAGAAAAAGTCATCGGTATCGGGACCGAGGTTATAAAAGACGCTTGAAACAATCAAAGCCATGATGCTGTTTCCAATGACAGTTGCTAGCGTCATGCTCATATCACCTTTAAGGCGCAGAAAGCCTCTGGAGAGGCACAAGCGAACTTGCATTGGATATGACAAGGTGTAGGGAGACCCAGGGCGTGTGCCTTTGGCCTTTTCAGCGGCACGGGAGCGGTTAAACTCATCTAATTTGCTTCCACCAATGGGGAATTCCTCCTGGAAGGCTTCGATATCTTGAAGGAGCTTCTGGCGTTCTTGACTCTGCTTCCATCGCTCGGCGAATTCGTCTGGGGTTCGGGGAACTAAATTTTCAAAGCCTTTTCGAACTATCCGCTCCGTAGGGCTGGTCAGAGACGTCAGAAAATCTGCTGTGGTCTGCCTGTCTGGACAGTCAAAGCCCATATCGATGAAAAAGCGCCTCGCATCACGAGCATCCCCAAAGTAAATCTGCCGTCCTTCATACAAGACAATAGCTTTATCAAAGATATCATAAATGGCCTGGCTGGCCTGGTAGATTGCAACAACTCCCGTGGAGCCAGAGTATTCAGTAGAAAGACGCAGGTTTCGAACAAATTCCAGAGCAGTCGAACTGTCGAGGCCACGAGTACTATTATCCCAGCATTGCAAAGGACTTCCACAGAGAGTTGTTTCGGCTATACTGACTCGCTTTCGTTCTCCTCCAGAAACACCACGAATGAACTCATTTCCTACTCGCGTGTTCATGGTGTGAGTGAGTCCTAGCATTGCCATGACAACATCTCGCATGTGTTCGGCATATTGATCACGAGTAACACCAGGGAATCGATTAGTCGGGGCGCGGGCATGTGCTGCAAACAGAAGTGTTTCACCGGCAGTAAGTTGAGGAAAGTGAATTTCAGTTTCCGCCTGGTAGATAACCTCGCCGCGGAATTTACTATGCATCTCATCCCAAGAGATACCCTGATATTGAATGTCTGTTCCTTCGTCTAGCCACAAGCCATGCGTCTCCCCGGCAATAGTCTTCAGAAAGGTTGAGCAGCCACTATGGAAGGATATATGGTCAGCATGTATGACGAAAAAAGAAATGGAGAGGTTATCGTGGAAATTTCCTTTTCTTTGGGGAAAGGGAGAGACTTGAGATTACCTTCCAGGTCGGCCGAGAACAACGAGCATTTCACCACTCCGTATGAACCCCTCAAAGTCACGTAAAATATCAATTCTCACTTTGTCTCCAAATCCAAATTTTCTCCGGGTCCACCCATATCCTTTGAGCCACATATTTGCTACATCTGCCTGGTAATCTGCTGCAGTTCCATAGCCGAAGGCACTGAGATTGCGAAAAGAGACACCTGCGGTGCGTCGAGGGTATCGCTGGGGATCACGGGAGGCAATAGAGAGGAAATTTTTAGTCCATTGGCGCGCGTTGAACTCGCTGGAATTGGGGTCCAGATGCGGATCACTGGTGGGGTTCAGAAAGGTATTGGTTCCATGCCCAACACCACTCTTCTGAGATATACGCGAGATACTTTTCGCCAACGCAGTTATTTTCTCTTGACCCTCCAAGTCGATGTCATTCTCAGAATCGGCACATGTGATGTCTGAACCAGTCTTCTCCTTTCCGGGGGCTGAGCTACAAGCGATCTCTTTCTCGTCTCCCAGCGTATTCTTTGCGCTGGTAACCTCAGGCCCCGCACTGGCGGAGACAGCCATATGAGGGGTTGGCTTAGAAGTCATCGCACCGTGGGAATCAACCTGCGCGCGATAGCCTAGGCATTACCAAGAGAGAGTGTGTGAGAAGCGACAGGAGATAGGACGCGGGAGGGGTGGGGAGGGGAGGTAATAAAAAAACAAGGGCAGATCAGCACAGGAAATCAGCTTTATCCTTAATGAAAAGGAAAGCGCAGGTCGACACCACAATCAGATAATGCCAGAGAGAAGGGTTGAGGGGAGGATCAGTTTACAGGTGGGTAGTGGTTGCTACGGGGCACAGGAAATTTTGTATACTGTCTGTCTGCCCTATCACTCCATTTCTGTCATTCAAGAAATTTGCACGGATCACGGAAGAGACACATCCGAATTCCAATGTGATTAAAACTAGCTACACTTTTACCGCAGGGATGTTAGCAGCCGAGCCGATGTATGGCAACAGTGGATGGCTCGCAGTCAGCTAGACCATCCTCCTCCGTCACTTGTTTTCGGAAAGTTTGATCCTTGGCGCTTTAAAAGGGCCTAAGCCAATCTAGAAATACGCACAATACGATCTCTAAGTTTCTGTGGAAAGTAAATTTCCGCAGGAGATCTAATCAGAAAAGAAACGAGCAATGCGGCGCTTGGGGATCGACAGAAATGACAGACATGAATTTTACGAAACAGAATCAATTCTCCGCGCAGCATTTTGCCTGTCATACAATGACGATGATGGTGATGATGATTTAATTATACCTACCTAAATATCCATCAGATTAAGAGGGGCAGTCTGGGGATGAAGGTGTTGCCCCTAAATCCCCAGAGTGGGCTAACTAACATCGGTCCGGGTGGATACTGTGCTGCACTTCCACTTTTCTCTTACTCCTTCCTATACCACCTTTTCCTACTACGTCATTCTTTCAGGTCTATCAAGAGTTCCTCGCAGCAGTTCCAGCGTTCAACCAGCAGTGGTTCAGCTGGGTTAAAACAAATCCATAGACCCTGCGAAGGAACCAAAGCATCATGGATGCCTGTACTTACTTCGACGGCAAAGCTGGTCTGTAAACATTTGACAAAGGGTCCAAGAGGTTGTCAAGTTGTTAACACTTTTTGGTTAGTACAGGTACTAGGGAGGATGGAGGAGCCCGATAACCTCCAACTACTACCTACTACTTACCTAGATCCTACCTAGGTGAGGTAGACAGGTCGGACAGTAAGCGAAGGTGCTGATTGGTCTCGTATCGGATACGACGTATTCGAAGCGTGCTGAAGGATCAACTTCCAAGACCGTTAATAATACGTAAGGTAGACTTACTCCGTTGGTACCTCATTACCTATAAATACAGTGTCAGGAAATAATAATCTTAAAAGACGCTGGTCCACTTGGCCCCACTGCCCGGCGAGATTCCCCGGATCACGAAACCCCCCCATTTTATTGCTGATTGTGGGAGTCGTTAATAATAATCCCTCCAGAGCAGGTGCGCATTGTTTCTTGCTTTGAGAAGTAATAATACCTCGTGAGTCGTAAGTCAACATTTAATAATATTATTATTACGATTACTAGGCTTGTGATAAATTACAACTGCTTCCATCCACCCCCTTTACCCTGCTGATACCACTGTAATGCCCCCGTGAATGCGCGTGTTGTTTGTTAGGCCGACCTGGATTTCTACAACCTAACAGTAATTTATTTCTGCGTTATTCCCCCTTTTCCTTGATTTAGTGCAAATATTTGCGACCGTGCTATGTTTGTTTTGCCTCTCAACAATCACCTGCACCCAAGAATACTCCTTGCAATGTGACAATCTCGGAGGTTAATCCGTGCCGAGAGTGATGATCATTAAATGGCAGTCCCGGCTTTTCTTCGTCGAGTCCCAGCCTACCTCCAGCAAGAGACATTGATCTGGCTATGGTCACGATGAGCGCAAATGAATCATAGGAACGGTTATCAATGACAATAGCAGGAGGTGGGTAGAGACCCAAAATGAGTCAGGAAAGAAAGAAAGAAGCCAAGTCGTAAGACCCCATGTCCAATTTATCCATGAACTATTAGACTATTCAATCCCCAGAAATGAAATCTGGGGATTGCAAAATGAACTAACCGCAGGCTAATTCTTCCGATAAAGCCAGGCTCCCAAGTTTCAAACGTTAATATCATTCCTCTATTGTAATTCCGAACTAGTTCCGCGGTCCTACTGGCACAACGACCCTGTACCCGCCAGATCTTAACTCCTCGGTATAAGAATTATCTTCCAGGGTGGACCCGTCCTGTGAGGGGCAGATATAGCCATGTTCACCCCAAAGGGTTGTTGCAGCAATTATGTCCACCAACTTGACAAACCTGCATTCTTGGCGTTGTTTTGGTCGGAATTCGGAACTGGAATCCTCACAACGCACCAGCATTGATTCCATGAAGAAATGGCTCGGGGTACAAGTGAAACTATTCCTATGGTGGAGGCTAACCTATAACTACTACTTTCGAGTACAACAATTCAAATGAAACTCTATTGTTGCGGCTAGCTCTCTCTCATGCTCATAACGCTCCAATTCTCCCAATTTCCAACCGCCCAACAAAGACAGCAGGGAGACCTACGGCAGAGAGCAATTGCCTACATTGCCTAAAAATTTCATGCTTGACCATCAAGAGAGGCGGCCGCAGGTAGCAAGAGCGCGTACTTGCTCCTATACCATTTGAAATGAGGCCAGGGAAAGCAGTTATGTTGCTCTCAGTCGTTGATGAAACTCATGCGGCCACAACTCCGCACTTGTCGCCTCCCCCGCAAAACCCCTCTCGAATCCAAACTTAGTTTTTATTCGCGCTCCACCGATGGCCATGTATCCAGCGGTTTCCCCCCGCATAAGACTCGGTGATCGACCAAGCAAGCATTTTACTCGGATCCAGTTCCGCATTGATAGATCTTGGGTCGTCGTATCCGCTGATTTTCGTTGGTTCAAGCCCGAATGGAGCCCGGGGGGGGTTGGCTCGGAATTCAACATGGCGTTCCGAGCCCATTTATCTAGTATCATTTCATCGATAATGTTGACTTCTCGGGGTAAATACCACATATAATTATGTAAAGACTCCCCATTGATCTACGATATTTCACACCCCCCCCCCCCCCCCCTTTCTAATCAAACTCGGAGTAAGCCTTTATCTAGGAGGCCACTTTGTTATGTGGAGCTGAGGGTTCCACCGTATGAAAAGAACGGTACTTAAAACTGTATCTCCTTCCCATCATTAATCCCCCCCCCCAAATTACATCCATCAAAGTCCATTTGAAGAAAAAAATAAAAAGAAGCAAAGTAAAACCTAGAGAAGAAAAGCACCATGGATCCGGTCGAATCGAAATCTCCCGCGCTCAAACCTGATGACGCTGCCATGTCTGGCATGGATAGTGAAATGGCCAAAGGCCAGGTGAGCGTCATGGGCCAGCTAGATATGCCTATGAAACGAAAGTTCAGTTTCCTGAGCATTATTGCTGTCGGCTACAACATCTCCAACAGCTGGGTTGCCATTGCCGCTAGTTTCTCCATTGCCATTCTATCAGGGGGAGCTGTTTCCCTCTTATACGGCATCATCGCAGTCACTATCGCCATGCTCTGCACTGGTGTTACCTTAGCAGAGCTAGCTAGTGTCTATCCCACGGCTGGTGGTCAGTATCACTTCACCTCTATTCTAGCATCTCGTCGTTGGAGTCGCAGCCTATCTTATTTCAGTGGTCTCGCGGCTATCTTTTCGTGGATTACTCTGGCTGCGTCAATTGCACTGTCTACCACAAACGTGCTTATGGGCATCGTGATTCGTTGGAATCCCGACTACCAACCTCACAACTGGCATTACTTTCTCGTGTATCAACTTCTCAATATTATACTTGTCCTTTACAATGCATTTTTGACGAATAAGACTCTCTGGGTGCACAATCTTGGATGTATGTTGCTCCTGCCCTCGAAGAAAATCGATCAATTGCTAACAGTCAGTCTTGTCCTTTAGTTATTCTTTCGATAACAACATTCTTTGTCATCACCATCGCCTGTCCCTCCCGTTCGGGTATTCAAGTTGACTCTCAAGAGGTCTGGGGCCAATTCATCAATGGCTCCGGAGGCTGGCCCGACGGCATTTCGTTCTTAACAGGGCTCACAACACCGCAATTCATGCTTTCTGGCTTAGATGCAACTCTCCACCTGGCAGAAGAATGCCTTGATGCAGAGCGAGTCGTCCCCAAAGCAGTGCTGGCCACTGTCCTTGTGGGATTTCTCACTGCTTTCCCCTTTTCCATTGGTATCATTTACAGTACTCACAATGCCGCAGAATCATTGACGACCAACACGGGGTAAGCATCCTCTACTCTCCCCCCAAATCGATTCGGAACTGTATGTCTAACAAATGTTTAATTTACTTGACAGATTCCCAATTTACTACATCTGGGAGAAGGCAATGCGTTCTCCCGCTGCAGCAACCGTCTTCATGGCTTCTCTTTTTATCATCTCCTGCGTTGCCCTTAACGCTGTGCATCAGACAGCCTCGCGACTGACTTGGTCCTTTGCCCGAGATGATGCCCTCTTCTACTCGAAGAAGCTTGTCTCCGTTAACTCCACGTGGGGTGTTCCATTGTATTCCCTCATCCTCAACGGGGTTTGTGTCTTCATCGTTGGAATTGTATACGTCTGCTCCTCAACAGGTATGTACATTTGCACCCTCTACCCTTTATCAACTCATAGGTAATTATTGCCGCTGAGGAGAAACTTGCTAAACAATTATCTATAACCAGCGTTCAACGCCTTCATCGGCACAACAGTTATTGTAGCCCAGATCTCCTACGCTATCCCAGCCTGCATTCTCATCATCCGTCGTCGATCATCTGACTACCTCCCGCCAAACAGGCCATTTAGGGTGCCCAATGTCATTGGCTATATCTCAAATGTTGTGTGCGTGATCTGGGCTGTGATCTTGACTGTCTTCTTTTGTTTCCCAACAATTCTTCCAGTCACTGGGGGGAATATGAGTAAGTTTGTCCAGATACATGTCTATCTCTTTTTCTTTTTTTTTTTTTTTCTATTGGCGGGGGAAGTAGAATGTGAGAAAAAAAAAACTTATGCTAACAGAATGATATAGATTATGCATCTGTTGTTTTAGTCGTGATGTTCATCCTCGGGGTGGTGAATTGGTTCGCTTATGCCAGAAGACATTATCACGGACCAACTTTGGACCTCTAGTAATTTATCTTCTAATCTAATTTATCAAGCTATTAATTTTCAAGTTTAATTTTTTTTCTTCCTTTTTACTTTTATTTTACTTTTAGGCTAATTTATTTTTGTTGCAGTGGGGGGGTAAAGAGAACCTGAATTGTTTATCAGTAGTCATAAGCTGTTATCAGTCATGAGGTATTTTCTTTATCTTATCCTATTTCCGAATAATAACATTCCGCAATTCCATTTCCTCACCTCTTTTTCTCTCTTATCTATATATATAAGTACCTAGGTAGATTGGGTAACTTAGAAGGAAAAAAAAAAAAAAAAAAAAAGACCCACCCACATCATTTCCTAGCCAGCCCAAAAAAGGAAATAAAAGGAGGAAATCCCCTCTCTGTTTTTTTAGTCTTCTGCTCCCTTTAATAAAACCATTTTGTCAAAACATCTTCTAGATAGATACCAACAACAACATAACCTCGTTAAAAAATATCGATTAACTACTACTATTCTGTAGTCAAAACCGCCACACTCAGATTCGGCAAACTGAAACTAAAAACACCCTCCGCTTCCGCGGTCAGGGTCGAGACGTCCTCAATGACAATGTTTGAGCCTCCGACTTCGTTCATCGAAAAGGCATTTGGTGCAGTGAGCACGGTCAATTGGGCTGTTGTGCCGGCAGTTACGCCCTCAAAGGAGAGGGAAATGGGGACCTCAGCGGTGGAGTTGTACACGGCTGCTTTGAAAATGTACGAGTCGGTTGTGTTGTCGAGTCCGGTGGCGTAGTAGAGTGGACCGAAGGGGGTAGTGGATGATGCGGGGAGAGTGTTGGTAATGTGGTTGCCATTGCGGTTGAAGAGCTGGATTGGATAATAGATTATTTGGTTAATATGTTATTTATTTATTTGTTTATTTGTTTTGGTATGGTTCGTTTCGTTGTTATGGATTGAGGAGGGTCTACGTACCTCGTAGAGATGCCAGCTTGTAGAGCGGGCGGTGGAGGATGTGTCGGAGTCGAAAGCGATCAAGGTTGGAGACCACTCGTAATTATCCAAATTCATGAAGAAGGGTGCCTAGAAGGAGGAGGGAGGGAAGGGGGGGGGGAGGGTTAGATGGGGTCAATCATTCAATTCAATAGGTTTAGAAGCGTACATATGTCGTTCCGATGACTTTATCTGCGTTTCTCTCAGCTCCGAGTAGGAATACGGCTTCGGCCACGGTCGCGATCCACCAGGGATACAAAGAGAAGTTAATGTCTGACCAATCGATGCCTACACCGTTGTTGAACTCCGTGGCAGCAATTTCACCTTCAAGAAGGGTGCTATGTTAGTCTTCTCCTCTGGGAGGTGATACATATATATATGTATGGTTGTCAGGGTTATCAAAAGGGGGGAAGGAAGAAACTCACCTAATAGGAGGGGATGCTCAGGGCTGTACTGATCGAAATAGTTGAACCTGGTCACAAAGTTATCTGGGATATCGTAGAGATGGTAATCACCGCCAGCATCTCCAGGGAAATCAATTTCGATTGTTGATGCTAGCACAGTCATATCCGGATACTTGGCTTTGATGGCATCGTAGAAAGCCTGGAAGCGGTAGCTCTGGTACGAGGCAAGGCCATTGTTTAGGTTATCTTCGTTTCCAACCTCGACAAATTTGATAGTCCACGGCTCAGGATGTCCGACTGAAGCCCGAAGCGCACCTCCGACAGTATCTACAGAGCCCGTGAGGAATTCCAGCTCATCTAAAGCATCTTGTACGTATACGCCAATATCTTCTTCCGAGATAATGTCTCCGTTTAGGGCAAGGCCTCCCCATACAGCCAGGACTAGAAATCAGTTCTTGTTAGCAGGTATTCGTCATGCTGGTTCTTCTTCCATCCCTTTTTTTTTTCTTCTCTCTTCTTCTTTCCATCACTAGGGATAAATGAACTTACTAGGCTCCAGACCCAAGTCATCGCACCACTCCATATACTCTACAAGGCCGAGACCGCTGGTCTCCTGGTATCCCCAAGTGGTAGCTCGACCAGGTCGGTCCTTGAGAGCTCCAATAGTCTCGTTCCATTTCCAACGACCATCAATGAAGTTACCTTCAAGGTTGTTACCTCCGGGGAAGCGGAGGAATTTCTTTTTCTGTTAGTGTCCTTGCTCCCCGAGATGAAAGAGAGTGAGAAAAACTTACAGGTCCAAAGTCCTTCATGGCTTGCATAAGGTCCTTTCGCATTCCATTGGGCCGGTCATTCCAAGTAGGAGGGAACAAGCTGATGAGGTTAAAGTCGAGAGAGCCGTCAATCGTTTTCTAATATATATTTTACTTAGCATTTCTAGCACCAGATACATAATGTCCACATAGTCTCCACCTACTTTGGGATCAAAAGTGATTGTGAAGGTATTGTTAGTGTCTGGTGCATCCTTGTTTGGGATGAGGGTAAAGTGATGTTGTGTCCAGTCATTGCCCACACTCCTTGACCTAATGTTGGTTTTTGCAAAGACATGTCCGGTAGATTGAGACTCAAGAGAGGCTTCAAAGGTCCCTTTATAGGAGCCCTTTACGTAGAAGGATCCGGTATACTTCTGTCTCTTAACATCAATTCCCCACCAGCCCAGGTTTGTCAGGCCAGCTTCCCCCTTGTCTCCCTTCACATTAACAGATGTAGGTAGAGCGGATGATAATGGGTGGCTAAGATTGTTCAGTGATAATGTGGTGCCGTCCAAGGCAACCCAGGCATCCAAGTTAGAGGGGTATACAGAGCCTCCCTGGAAAGCTCGGTTGCGAATTAACTCGGCATAAAGACCGCCTTCGCCGCAATGATTGATTTCCTACATCAAGTATTTGTCTAAGTCAATGTGTCTAAAAGCCACAGCATCATGGGGGTGTGTAGATGTTGTGTTGTTACCTCTTCCATGATTCCATACTGCAAATTGCTTGTGAAATTACCCCCAGATGATTTCACAGAGATGTCAATAGCCGTACCACATGCCGCCAAAAGCGACAGAAGAAGAGAATCACGAAATAACATCGTGTATCCGCTGTTTCAAGCGATTGCAAAACGCGGATTGTCTTGATGTCCGTTCCAACCAACTCAAGGCCCTTCTCAGGGCACATTATATAGTTGCTCCCCATTTTGCGAAGTTGGGGGACTCCAATTCAATCCCGAATCTCCTGCGGGGACTGCAACCTCATCTAACAGAATACTGGGGTGACCTGTATAGAATTCCTCCATTAGGCAAAAGCCCTTGAGGGGGCCAGCAACGGAAAATCATAGAGTGGATCGTCAGGAGAAGATAATCCCTGTCGAGTTTCCCAATTTGAATGTGGAGGGCGATCCGGTTACGGATTCCCCCACCACAGAACTGACCCGCGAGGAGTCGTCTTAGACTGATTTTCTCCGTTTTTAATCCACCTCATTCCAGGATTTCTCCGGCGTACGTGGTTAAAGAATGGAAGAATGTAACTTTATGCGCGTGCCGGCGAGCCTAAACCTCCATACTAAAAGGGAGTAAGCTGGAGTTAAGGATGTAAGATGCTAAAATTCTTTCTGCGCTTGCAATTGAGAATCATGCAATTCATAGCCTGACGGCGCTTGCAAGGTTGAGACTTCATTGAGAAGATACAGATCATCACCAGATCGAAATCTAGATATTATTATCAATATGATGGGAAGATGCTATCATTGCTTTGCATTTTTCCAGTGCTGTCACTTTAGCGTCGGGAGTCCTGATGGGGATGTTTTGGTCTCCATTTGGGCCAGGCTCAAGCATTCCTCCACCCTACCCCACCCCCGCTGCCTGAATGGCTTCTCTCTGTCCCCAGGAAGATGAAAAATGAATTACAAACCATGTCAATAAAACAAGGCGAAAAATCAAAAAAAAAAAAAATGAAAGAAAAGAAAGATAGGAGAGAGGTGTGAAAGGAAATCCACAATGACTTCCGTTATCGATTGTGGTCTCCATGGACTTGGTTTGACCCCACATCTAAATGGGGGACTCTGCTATCTGGGGTGGCGTCATAGTCCAAGTTATTTTTAAGGAGACCAAGGACCATAAGAGTCAGTTTATCTTTAAGAGCCCCTGTTCCAGTCGCTGGGTCGTTGTTTTCTACTGTTGGTTGTTGATTTGAGCTTATTGTGGTCGGACGTGTGATCCAAAAAAAGCTTGTCAAAGCTTGTCAGAGGGCCCGATCAAATGATTCGACATTTTTACTGCCACACAATCTCCATCCAAGCCAGATACGGTTTCACTGGTGACTAAGGTTAATTTCGATAAATTCAATGTAATATTATGTCTTAGCAGGGAAAACAGCATTCTACACTCTAATATGCCTAATTTTAAGTTGTCGAATTGAGGGTTATAGAGCATGTATTCGAAACACAGAGGTAGGAGGGCTGTCATCGTATTATAAGTAGCCCCGGAGAATGCAGGTGTCGCCCAATTACCCTAGTTATCTGTGAAATGGCACTTCATGACTTGCGACCGCAGAAATCAAACGAAAATCCCTCTTCCGTGCAGGCGGAAAACAAAAAAAAAAGGGGGGGGGGGGGGATAAAGTATAACCGGACAATAAATAAATAGATAGATAAATTGTGAAAAGGCGCCACATCCAGCTTAACCCAAGCCAGCAGAACACTTATAATCAGAAGGGTGTCGCGTTGTCATCTCGTTGGGGTCATATCGATCAATCATGAAACTTTAACACATTTCGCAGCACTCGATGCAGTCGAAACAACATTCACAGGTCTCTTCGCAGAGGAAGCAACAACATAGGGTGGCAAGACTAGAGGAGGAGAGAAAAACAAACATGTTAGCTAAAGATGAGACCAACCAAAAGGGTGAAGGGAAATGTCATTTTGGCAAACGAAACAAATCAAGGGATGGATATTACCAGGCTCCAAGACACCCACGATCCTTCTTTTGAGGTGGAGGTTGTTGCTGATATTGCATCTAAAAAGCATCAAATATCAATAAACCGCTTCTCTTTTCATTTTGAATTCGGCATATATTCGCTCGAGGCTGTTCTTACCGGAGGTGGGTAACCTTGAGGAGGCCCCTGGGGGTATCCCTGCGGTGGAGGATAGCCCTGAGGTGGGTAGCCGCCCTGGGGATAACTATTATAAAGCAAGTTAGATAGAATTACCAATTGTCCGAATAAAAGTTGAATTGGGTCATTAAGGAATTGCAGTAAAGCCGTATCGCTGAATGTCAAGTTCCTCTGTGACGAGGCGTTCTCGCGCCACAATGAGCTTATCGCAAAAATGATGACTCAGAAGCTTTCGATCGAAGGGGCTGTAGTAACTGGAAAAAGAAAGAGGATCCTTACGCCTGGGGTGGGGGATGAGGTCCGCCGTAGTACTGTTGAGCGCTCATGTTAATATTGGCGCAGGCCGAACGAAGCTGTAGCTGTTAGCTATCTTACCCCAGCTTAAGGGAGAAGAAAAAGAAAAGAAGAAAAAAAAAAAAAAGGTTACTCGGGGTCCAAGCCTTAAGCCAATTATAGAACGAGAAATACATACCTAAGAAATGCCAAGTATTGACCAGGACAAAGAAAGGCAAGAAAATGTAAAAAGAGAGAGTGAGAGAGCGAGAGAGCAAAAGGGAGATTGAGAGCGATCGGGAGGGGCGTGTGAAGGGACGGGGTGGAGAAGGTTAGGAGGGTAAAAAGGGTTGATGGAAATGTAAACAATAGTGTGATTTTTAGAGAATGGCTAATGGTTATTAATAGTGGAACATAAGTTTACCCTGGCAACTTATTCTTCATCTAACGATTGATTGCTATTATTATTTCTTACTCTTACTCTCAATTGGAAGACTGTTGAGCTTGGGTGTATTCAAGGTGTTCTGGTCTGGTTCTAGTTCTATAGATTACGTCTTACAAACAGCGATCTGCTGCCAAGATCTCCGATTTCCCATCCTACCACGAGTGATCCCTCGTGATGTTCCTTCCCCAGGAGAGAGATTCAAGAATCAAGATAGAATACCAAACTAGGAATTTAGATTTATAACCTACCTCTATTAACCCCTACGCTTTCCTAGTTTTTAAATTAAATATTAGATAGTGGATAATCAAAAAAAAGTCTATTAACTCGGGAGGAATGTTTTTCACTTAAACAGGAGATGCTTAGTTACGTGTTGGGGGTGTAATTACAATACAACGTTTGTACAGTCCAAGTCTCAGCCACATAAACCCAGCCCTACAAGACCCAGCGACCGTGGGACACCAGCCACGGCGGTTGATTCTAGTCGAGCTATTGTAAGTTTCATTGGCTGTTAGCCACCCACCTTCAGCCGTGGGCGCTGCTTGATTGCGTGCCTCCCCACGACTGTTGGTCTTGGAGGGTGGCTCAAAAGAGCAAGAGAGTTAGTAACCAGCCAACCAGAATGAGTTCCCGTCACACCCTGTTACATGAGTGGCTTCTGGGTGTGCCCGCAGACCCGCTGCGTACGCCCATATCCTCACCAGCACTCTAGCCAACATCCAATCATTTAGGAGACCTTTGAGATAGCGGCCGGATGCCGGCACAATCATGAGAGCTGCTCGCTCTCACCGCCTTCTGTTCCATGAGATTTCCTGAGGACTTAGTAGCAAAAATAGCAAGACTAGCTTGCGACTAGTAGGTAGGAGTTACCACTCAAGCCAAAGACTAACGCCGCGGTCGGTGTCATCCTGTCGGTCACACTTCCCATCAACTGGCTATGGACTTGAACAGTACCGCCGTTGCTTCAAGCAACATGTTCACGAACTCAATATATTTTGAAAACTGGGTCTCGTGGCTGACTGATTGACTGATGGTCATCACACATTATGTCGTATCACCTCTTTCTGGAGGTATGATAAAAGGGCAGTTTCTGACCCCTATAGCCGCGAAAAGGAAATGCAAAGAATATAGCGAAGAATGAAAGCAGAAGAAATGATCACCAAAAGAAGTCGAAAGATGTAGGGAAAATAAAAGACACCTAGAACCCCAAACAAATATAATAACCAAATGTGGAAAACAGAAAGAAATAAACAATAAAATTAAATATGAAACTGAAGAAAGGTATGCCTTCAAGCTCCAAGCTGAGAACGGGAACAACAAGAAAAAAAAAAAAAAATACACCCTGGAAGTTGGCCCAGTAATATAATAATATATCATCAATGAGCCCAAAAAATGAGGTATTTGAAATCTTAAAACTTTTGCGTCTAGGCAAAAGAAATAAACAGGCAAGGGATGGAAAAAAAAAAAAAAAAAGAAAAGGTCTAGGAATACGAACCGATCTCCGGTACTAAAGGTTGGGAATCAAAATAACATGTCGAGTCAAAGGACGGTTCCATGTTATTCATCGTCGAAAAAGCAGCGGTGTAGGCTTCATAGCCATTCATGCGAGTTGACTCCAGCCCCTGGGACGAAAAAGATTCAGTTGGCACTGATGTCTCGGAGAATGAAGCGTCGTCCGAAGATCCAGCTAGCCCGGAACTCAAATCGTCAACTAGCTGATCCTGATCAATGGTAAAGCTGGAGGCATTCTCAAGAACGATTTCTTCTTTCTGCACCATCCAGTGTTTCAATACATCCATGGGTGGGTGAGTCCCTCCTCCTTTCCCGCCTCGCTTTTCGCTGTCCTTCCCACGCCCGCCACGTCCACGTTGGCAGGGGTTAAAGTGGGTGCGTCGAAGGTGGGCAGCAGCGTTATAATTCGCTCCATACCGTTTGCCATTGCGACAAGCTTTACAGTTTGCAAGAAATGTTTTGCCAGGGGATATGTCAACACAAACCCATACTTTTCGGACCACGGCATGCACTCGTTCGATGTGTCGTCGGAGTTCGTGTTCACCATGAAAACCGTCTGGTTGGTCGTTGCACATGCTGCAATACGTTTTTTGGCGTGGGGGCCGTTGAATTGAAGCCTTTGGAATTGCGGCAACCTCCTTAGACGTACCATCCGAAGACGAAATTCGAATCATCTTATGCTCGACTATTTTGTTGGGAGGGCTATCATGGGACTCAGTCTTGGGAGCGATTGGACGCGTGCCCTGCACAATCTGTTCCTGGGTCCTTCGTACTGCCCTAGAAGGTTGAGAAGTAGTCGAGCTTTCGCTTCCAGCGGACATAGAGTGCTTCATATCTGTTGCAGCTGATGCATGCATGGATGGAACAAAGGTAGTGGAGGGTGCGGAACATGAAATTGGAAGTCCGGCAGAAAAGTCATTATATAGAAAATGAGCACGGGAATCTGAGTCCCGCTGGGAAGAGAAGGGATTCGTAAATGGAATGTTCACGGGCGAGGTGGTAGAAGTAAGGTCGGAAGGGACGGAGGGGAAAGAGTAATTCGGTTCCAGATTCGGCCCCGATGAATTGAATCGCAACATCCCCATGTTTCCACACAACGAGTCGGTTGTTGTGCTTCGACTCATTTCAACAGCAGCCGGTATAGTTTGGCCAGCTTGGTTAGCTATCGAGTCTCCCAGAAGCTCAGAATGATCTGGAATTTGTTGTTTAGGGAGGTGCATCTTGTATTGTAGTGCTGTTGAGTCCGTAGAATAAGGGAGAGAAACTGCAGAAATATTCACTTGTCCTTGAGATTCACCAAAACAATGTTTGGTATACTCAGAAGGGGTATACTCGCTCACATTTTCTAAGTGACGCCTTGGGGCATGGACATGCCGGTAATCTGTCATAGATGCCATCGAATGTTGATGTGAGGCTGGCGTCTGCTGGCTCTGCGAGCGGACCATAGCAATGGGCCTGGAGGGGGACCCACGTCCGGAGAAGGAAGCCGATGGTTCCGTCTGGGAAAGCGTTCTCGAAAGGTACCAGGACGATTCCGGGGCGGCCGGTGAAGATGCATGAGAGATTTCGCGTTTTAGTTCAAGATCGTCTAAGGGTTCCGGAGTCTGCCATTTGTCAATCCAGGGACGGTTGGCGAGAGAGAAAAGGATAAGAAGAGAATATAGCGCGGAAGGAACAGAGATAGGGGGAAACGAGAGATGAGGAGGCGGGAGTAGAAGACCAAGACATTTCACATACGATGGCTCGTCGTTTTGTTGGAGGAAGACCAGAACCAGGAAGGGTCCGGGGAGTGTCATGTCGGATCCGTTTACCAGATTTCTCAACAGAAGAGCCTCCTTGGCCATGGATGATAGAGCCAGAAACCGGGCGATAGCTTGAAGTGGTAGGAGAATAGGCCGTCTCAGGCATAAACTGACTGAGCCGTTGACTCCAAAGCTGATTGCGCTCTGATTCCGGTAGATGAGAGAATTGATCCAAAAAGACTTTCCGGTACCCAGATATGGCTCGTGTAAAGAGCTCGTCATCAGCCATATTGACGGGCATCGTGATTTTTTGGGGGGGGTAGATCCTCCACGGATACCGTTTCTCTCTCTCTCTCTCGCAAGGCGTAGCAGAGTTACTTCCAGCACAGGGGCTTGAGGGTGGTCTGATGAGTGATATGGATTCCTATATAATTACGATCAGTGCTCTGCTTGCCAATATGTTCGCCGACCAAGTAAAATTCTATTTCCAGAATAGAAAGAAGAAGAAGAAGAAAAAAAAAAAAAAATCAAATGGAAATAGAAAAGAAAAACGGAAGGATCGGTAGGGGGATAATATTGAAGAGAGGCAAGACTAACTGAGATGGATGTCAAGATCGATTCCGAAATGGGAACAACTATGTCTCGAGGTGATAAGGAGAAAAGAATAAATAAGTAAGTGGGGAGGAAGTAAAGGTTGTACGGAACGTGATAGTTTATGGGGATTAGGAAGGAAAAAAAAAAAAAGGGAAAAGAGAAAAAGAAATAAAGAAATATCAAGGCGTTGAAATTTGAGGTAATGGTAATAATAGATATGACAACGGCAAAGATGGGTTGATATGGAAGTCTGATAATAATGATCGAAGGGAGTGATCGAGGGGAGGTGGGAAATATCAATGAATGGAGATTAGGCAGACTATCTCCAGATTTAGGTTAGTGGGAGAGATTGGGGGTCAAGCACGAAGATACCTTGGGTACAAGGTACCAATGGATGAGGTTTGGGAGGGTGGGAATAATGAAAAGGGAATCCAACGGATCCGTCAGAAGGAAAGCATAGTTCATGGAAAAGTTGAAACTGGGGCGGGGGTTAAGCGTGGATTGGATAGTGGGTAGATGGTCTGGAGTCTGGACTCAGGAACCTTCTAAAGATGGGCAGGATTTTCTCTTTGGGGGATAGTAGAGAGAGAGAGAGAGAGAGAGAGGGACAGAAAGAAAAAATAAAATAAAATAAAAATATATTATTAGTAGAATTTAATTTCTTGGATCGTACAAAGTCGCCAGATGCTATGATCATTTTTGATGATGATCAGGGCACTAGCGTCCAGAGTGAGCCTGGGGCACTGGACCGGGGGGGGAGAGGGAAAAAATAAATAAGAATTTATTAATTAAAAAATAAAATAAAATAAAAAGGAATCAAATCAAATCGATCCTTATGGCAGAAACAACCTACTTTGTGACAGGCTACCTACCTCTACAAGGTACGAGAAGGAGTTGTCCGAGAATAGGAAAGGGGAAGGTAACACGCTGACTGGTCAAAAAAGAGCCTGAACTGCCCAGTCGGCCCAAGACAGGTAAGATGTATGTATCAGTTGAGCAAGTAGGATTGGGAATGGTAGGTAAGAGTAATAATACTTACTCTAAGGTTGCTGGCGGAACAACAGGCTGATGAATGTAGTGGTTACTGGTTGGTGGTGGTTTTTTTTTTTTAGGGAAAAAAAAAAAAAAAAGGAAATAAAACACAAATGAATAAATAATACGAATAATAATAGTAATAGCCACAATAATGATTTATTATTATTAAAACAAAAAAGAAAATGGAAAAGATCAAAGTGAGGCACCCAAACGGATTACACAAACCCAAACCCGAACCAGCAAGAAACCAACGCACGTCCATGTGCTGGAGACCATGATCAGTCATCCAGAGGCCTCAAATACCTAACTAATTATGAACAAACGACTTACCGACCATTGTTGGTTTGATGACGATTTTTTTTTTTTTCTAACTGGGTCAGTTTCCATGCTTGCTCAGCCAGGAAGAGGCGCCTACTGCGGTACAGCCTTTGGCGACTCACAAATGAACCCTCTCCAAAAGTAGGTAAGTACCACAATTAGTATGTATGTACATCGGCTGGATTCTCGACCAATCTCCTGTTTGGACGGTTCTCAACTGACCAGATGCACCACCGGCTTACAGACCATTCGGGACTGAGTTAATTCTCCCCTCAACTCGACGGCTGCCACGTCGTTCTGGGCTACACCCGTTCGGGATTTCTTATCCCCATCACTACACAAGTCGTTCACTCTGCTGATGATTCTGCCAATGACTTGTTGGCCCAATATTGATGGCAACCAGGGATTCTTTTGCTGATGGCGAGCCAGCCGACGTCTAAAAGTCTTGAATTATTGTTCAGTTGTCGCCTATTACCACACTTGTCGCGGCAGGCGAGCAAGCGCAAAAAAAAAAAAAAAAAAAAAAAAAAAAAAGGGGGGGTGGTGGGAAGGCATGCACCTGTCAACGAATAATTGCACCATACCCCAGATACATACTCGACGGTATGGTACAAGTCGTAGATTGCAACGAATCGATTGGGCAGGAATTATTACTACGTCCTATTATCTGAGGTGAACAGTAGGTACTATGGGTCTCAGGTCCCAGTCGCCGGTCGCAACTTGCAACATCATCCACTCACTCCTCTCTGGGACGGCTGACGGTACCACGCGGAAGATTTCCAAGGTTCGATATGACGATTATTGTTTTTAGTTCGTTATTATTACCTGGGCATGGTGGCCGCCCCAGAACTCTGAGCAATTTAGCGGATTACGGTGTGGACTTCCAGATTTTCTAAAGCCCGTAAGACCAAATAATAATACCCTATTATTGTTTGGGTTTTTAATTCCTTTTTTAGCCCAGAGCCCACTGCTCATGATCTCCGAGTCTACCCTCTGGCATCGTCCCCTCATTACCTCTCATGGTTAGACGATCTCAACGCTAAAGACACTAAATGGACAACCTATTGGGGATAGAGGAGAACATTATTTCCCTTCCAAAACTGCCTCCAACGCCCCGAACTCTCCTACATCATTACATAATTCATCCGACACCTAGAAATCACGTGGCCATAAACAACCCCAAACAATTTTCATTACTTAGATGATATTTTAGACCCAGTTATAGAAACGCCCTCCCTAGCCTAGAGCCCTCATTGAATGGCTTGAGTAGATTTTATTGATTTGTTGCAAGGAAACCTAACTCGGCAGTCTGTAGGTAGGAAGCGGGTAAGAATGAATTAAGTACCTAACTTATAGCCTGTAGCATCCGTCTGAATCTATATATAAAGGGATATAATCTATTCACCTCCCTCTATCCCATAGAGAATTCTAGATGGTTACCAGTTGATTTTAGAGAAGGGATTTTGCCCAAAGGTTAATATTAACCGTTTAGTAGAGGTTAGAGCCAGACAAACACGATTTCTTTCTTTCTTTCTTTTTTTTTTCCCTTAAAAAAAAGGGGTGCAAAGCAACCAAGTAATACAAGTGAGCTCTCTTACATATGTGGTGTTAGGCCGAGCCGGCAATACCTGGACCTGAAGTTGTATAAATTTCGGGAGTCTCCGCAAAAAAACACAAAGGTCCTAACACGTGTAATTGATATTGTTTGTAAATAGGTACGGTATGTGGAATTTGAGCTACTAGCTCAACCACGTACCGGTTATCAATATGTTACCTATGTCAAATTTCATCATACTCCCTGTTCAGTGTTAACATTCTCAGTGTATTTGTGTTGGCTCCGGTGGTTGTGACACCCATCTAGTAATTCGGGTATACTTTGTTTGTACTGTACGTCGTACCAACAAGTCAACCCTTGAGGAGGAGGATACCTGAGTTCAAGTCCACAACCAAAGTACGGATTTAGAAACAGAAGCCACATCATCACCAAAATAAATCCTAGTATGTCAGTACTTTGATTACCCAAATAGTTCAAAATCATTCCCCTATGAAAAACCCTCTCCTTTGTTTCACAGGTACGTAGGTAGAAAAGTAGGTACCTAGGTACATCTACTGTACCTACTTAGGTATGGAACCTAAAGCCCAAGGAGAGCGAGCGGACTAGCGAATCAACTAGTGACAGAACAGAGTTGGTCCATGCTTTTTGCCTCCCCGATGACTGATATCTGGGCTATCTACCTAGTACCTACATACTTGGGTAGTTTCCCAATATTAAGTCGATGAGCTAGCTTTCATGCACAGCAGATGATACAAAGGGGGTCCCGATTCCAAACACATCAGACAAACCCAAAACTCTTTCGTCTAAGCCCCTGGGCCACGATCTTCGATTCTCATATTCTCAGCGCCACAGCTGTAGCTTGCTGCATGAAGACTAGGTACCATAGCCCTCCATACATATTTTTCTTTTCTTTTCTTCGACAGCACAGTTGATGTATCTGCATTGCTTGTGTTGGCTGCTTTGCCCCCCCATCCCACTTCCCTGTGCTCATCGAATCGTTTCTCAGCCCAATCTATTTACTCTACCCCAACAAAATCTACGCTCCAGCCTCGAGGTACACTTGATGCATATATCCATTCTCGGTTAAGATATGCTGGTCCGAGCGAATCTGAAGCTTTCGCGGAGCCAGCTGGAAAGCCACAACACACACCATGACGATTGATGGTGCCCATTTGACCTAGAAGAAACTGATCGCTGGTCGCGTGGTTTAACTCGTCACCATTAAGTCTCATATTAATCTCAAACTCGGCATATATGGTTGGGAGAAATAATAGGGCTTGAATGCTGTTCTAGAGTATGACGGGCATAGCGCTTGTCCTCGCGTTGCCCCGCCGCGCCCCCTTCGGTACCATTCAATGAATCTGTTTTCAGAACATTCAGAAAGTGGCTGAGGGGAAAGCTATTCTGGAACTCCTTGGGCAAGAAAGCCCAAGTTTGCCTTTTTGACAAACCTGAAACCAACTGGCCTATAATAGGAGAGGAAAAAGGAAAAAGAAAAGCAGAGCACATGCGGGACATCCTTAACTCTCACCTCTTTAAGTTTGGTGCCTACTTAGGTATTATTGCGATATATTTTTACGGGTTCGTTTTTTTGCCTTCTAGGGTAAGAGGTTGATTAGAAAACCTCCTCCCGACTCTCCCGTGTCTGGGAATTTCATCATCGATATGCGTAGGTTCGCCGTTGTCCGTTATCTGAGATGGTGGTCAGAATGGGGCGACAACGGAACGGGCAAAGACGACACAGCCTTCCATCAAAATTCACCGTTAGCTTTTAAGCCGTTTGGCACCATTCATAGCCAATGATGAAGCCCAGACTTCCAGCCTCAGCCGAGAGCCTTAGTTGTCGTTTTTTACAGGGATGATAGTAAGGCAGAAATATGGAATGAAAACGTTTGGGCTGGGATGGATGGTACTTTGGACGTTACTTAGTTCCTTCCTAGCTCTTCTTTTCTTTTTTTTTTTTTTAATTAATTTATTTCTCTCCCCCCATTTAGTTTATGTGTTGGGGAGGGGGGGTACGAATCTAGTCTTGCCCCTGGTCCATGTTCGAGAAATGAGTGAGAGCACGCAAGGGAAAAAAGATGAAAGTTTCTTAGAGTGGTTCTATCACTCGAGGAAAGAATAATATAATAAGTGGGCTGAAGTGTGGCTTCAATAGTAATACGGGCGGGTGCTGAGTAAAGTTCAAAAGGTACACCTAGTTAGCTGATTTCTGATATCTAGACAACACATCATAGGTAGGTAGACTGATAGCAAAAGGAATGTGAGTATCTGAGTATCTACCTAAATATCGTCCCTCTTGGTGGGATGATTTCCGACAAGAACGATGATAGGCTGTTATCAAATCCCCAGAGCTTTGATTATCAACTTAGTCGTAGGTAGGTAAGAGTAAGTTCCAAGTTCAATGCATCCCCACCTCCGTTGTAAGATTATTTTCTACGACCAGTCCCAGATGCATCCTGCATTGAATCACTGAGACTAGTGCCGCCCCCAGAGTAATCCATAGCCTATCATTCACGATTTTAAGAAAGAGGCGGCGATCACACATGCCTACCTAGTCCATCTCTCGGTAGCACTGATTCCCCAACCGCCAAATGACATTCAAGCCAAGGAAGCACATACCTTTTTTTTTTTCTTTTTTTTTTTTTTTTTGCCCTTCTACCTTTCCAATGGGTGGTAGGTAAGATGGAAGTTATGATTCTTGAATAGGCCCTAAATCTCTTTGTATTCCCCCTTTCCTTTCTTTTCTTACCCCCTCTGATCTACTCCTAATGTTTGGGAACCAATAAATTTGTACCTTACTTCTTTCTCCCCTTTGATTTAGCGCCAGCTTTTGATTGGGTTTTGGAAGTAACAAAGTGAAAAAAAAAAAAAAAAAAAAAAGAGAGATTTCGATCATCATATCATTATTCAGTATTACCCATCTTGATTATTCTACCTAGGTATGTAACAGTTAGGAGAGCAAGTCGCTTGAGTTGGGCAAAAGCGAAGAGATGACTTGGTTGGACTGCATAATTTATCCGATCTACATCATGGATAAGGTACCACCCAGTGGACCGGCAGTGTCATCACCACCTCTGGGTACCAGTCCCTAGGTACGTACTACCTACCTAGGCAGGCAGATAGTAAGTAGGTAGTAAGTAACTACCAGTTAGTACTCCGTAGTTACTCCGTAGGTACCTCGTCCTTGGTATGGAAACACAGAAAGTGAAAGCGAAAAAGTTAGTGCCTAAGAAATTGGGCTACCAACAATAATGGTCACTCACTTCGCTATTAATAGCAATTATTGCCTAAATGGGAGGTTGTTCCTCCTCCCTTCCCTCCCCCCACCTGGCAGCAGCACGTTGAAGCCAAGTAGGAAATCATCAAACAAACTACCTCTCACTAACGATTTTTTGGGGGGGGGGGCAAAGGAGGGGCAAGACTCATCATGGAGTAAAAATCTGACCGTACTCCGAAGGAACTTTCCTGTTCTACATTATTATTATTATTATTATTGTTATAATGATAATAATGAAGGAAAAAAAAAAAGTTGTTTCCCTCTGTTGTTGGATATGGT